>JABASH010005180.1:0-12526 GCA_019776445.1 Tomocerus maximus | reverse complement strand
TTGAATTCACATTAGATAGTGATATAACCAAATATTTTCAATTCTAAATGGGAACCTGGACAAGTGAGAGTGAAACGGCGGAAATATTTCGGTTGCTCATATTTGTAAGCTCGGCAATCAGTGCAATGTATTCTCCAGCTACGTATCCTTTTCTAGGGAGTTTAACTAAAAGATTAATTGGTCCACTTTGACAGCAAAGGCAGCAGAGTGTCTTGCTTTTCGTCAGGTCGGCTGGTTGGGCAGCAGTTGGCTCCGTATTTAGATCAACGAGTGCATTCACTGTGAACTGTTCCTTGATATCATGATCGAATTTCCAGGATCGTTTCATCACGGCTTGGACTTCGTATGTGACACTTCCATGCGCTCCTTTATACGAAGATGGAAGCCCGGGAGGCAATGAGAATTGAAACGGGTACTCATTCCGACCCGCGGGCAGGCTAACATCATTTCTATCTAATAAATTCACAAAAACATACTTCATGCACTGCATTCAATTCAATTACAATTTGTCTTTAGAATGACTAACCGTCTCCAGCAGCGTAATATTTATAATCGAAAAAATTGTCCGTGTCATCAAAGGCCCGAGTAACAGTTCGAGGTTCCGAACGATTATCTCCACTTCCTGTCGTCTCCTTTTCTTCCTCAGTCCAGTGCACTGTCGCCTTACCCTCAAATTTAATCTTCAGTCCTATAAAACATTACAATCCATGGTCAAATATAAAGTAATTTTCGAAACAGCTTAAACGAATTATATTTGAATGATTCTTATAGTGCTAATCTGTGCTAATTAATATAAATTAGGTAGGAAAGTAGTACACTATACTTGATCTGCTGATTAAGTAAACCTTGCGTAATTACATACGTTCTGATGAAATCGACTATCATTAAATTTAAATACATTGTTAGTGCAAACATTTCTCGTTAGTCATCTATTCTATTAAAATATTCTTCCCAAAGACTGCAGTCTGCAGTGCAGTTCAGTGTTACCAAATACTCATGAAACTCTAGATGCAGCAACATAATTGAAGGCCAGGAATAGTTTCATGTGTAATCTTATGTATATACCTATTGCAAAATCAATAAAATATAACATTGCGCTAATCCAGTTTTATTGTTTGCGACGCAAATCGATAGTCTCAGGCTTTTAATAGTCTAGATCGTTTTTTAAACAAAATTTTATAATTGCAACGTGTACGATACCCACATATACAATATTTATATTATTACTCATGTATTCAGTAACTTTTTGAATCAAATAGTCTTATCTTGTAAATTAAATCTTTGCCGTTTCAATATGAGATTTCAATTGTATACCATAAATATGCTCCAAGATTAAAATCTGAATTTCTGATGACAGCAGTTATATTTCTTTCAAAAGTATTTCGCAGCTACTTATGTACAATTGAAAATAAATAAAAGTATCTCCTGTAAACTTTAAAAATATGGTGAACAAGCACATTTTTTGGAGGTGTACCTTGAACTTTTTTTTCCTTGTCTAGTACGACAAGGACTCGTCCAGTGACTGCTTGGCCAGGGAAGTATGATTTGGCAGGGTTATCAAATAGAATTTCGAATTGTGTCAGACCCATTATTATCACGGATTTAAACAGACCAGAAACTGAACAACCTCAAGTGAAAAATAAATATAAACTCCCAGAAAAGAGGAGGTCTGTGTCTGTGCCAGCTGACTTTGGGACTTTCCTATACTAAACTGAATCCTGTATAGATTTAGTTGATAAGGTTGTCTCACACCGGCTTACACTACTAACTCACTTTTACTTTTGAGAGATCCTCTGGCTCACTGCTATGCTCTATAGAAACATACCAAATATGACGGCAGTATAGACATACACGTGTACATCTTGGATAAAGAGAAGCAGAAGAGCAGACTCGGCAACTGCAAACTGCCTCAGTAACCTTCAATGAATACTTTACATTACGACAGACATGCAGGATTTGGGCCACAACATAACATACAGTTTGTTTTCAAACTTGGGTTGTATTAAAACATACATGAAAACTCCTTTTCAAATACACAGTCACATCATTTTATGATATTATAAGACTCTGCACAGGCTGAGATGTAATAAATAGTTTTTATTGACCGCATTTAAAAATCATGAGAGCTTTGAGATATTTGAGAACTTCTGAGTTTTATATAGTTTCGGTGTGTTTAAAAACAAACGGAGTTTCAACACAAACTGAGGCATATAATACTAGAGATATTATATGTACCTTATACTCCTTTAACTTAGTGATGTGTGCCCTGTGTTGCTAGAATAATAAAATGGCATTCCGAGCATTTAGGTCGTAAATGGGATGTTAAAGGTCCATCTACACAATACACTAGCATGCATAGTGCAGGCAGAATGGACAGAATGAAATGAAAAGCATGACTGCAATTTACCTCTGGCCATTTGTAACATCAGTTGTTGATCATGTACATGCAAAATCCATGTCTCGATTCCGTTCTAGTTCTAGTAAATCATTTGCGTAGGTGGATGCAAATTATTTGAGCTACATCTTGTAGGATGATATAATTAATCTCCTCTTCTGTCGCTATTCAAGTCTCAATAGTTTGTTTCGGTTCAATCTACGGTGACTAAGTACTTGATAATCTGAAGCCCATTTATTAGAAACTATGTAACTTAAATTTTAACAGTTCTGCAACTATAAAATATAAAAACTAAAATTATTATAATTAAACTAAAATATAGCTTTGAGAATAATAATTTCAAATTGATGCAATTACTAATAATAACAGTGCAGTGCATGCAACCATTTGCCATAGTGCATTATATTCGAGACAGTACTATAATGGTAGGTAGCTGATAGTTAGTTTTCCTTCTTAACTGAGTCAATTGGCTTAGTAGACTGAAGATAAAAGGAAATATTCGCAGACAGAGTAATAAGACTGCAGAGAATAGTGGCTGGGCGTGGGAGAGTACACAAGTGAATGTCGTTTTGTGTTGCAGATCGTGTAGAGTTGTCTGATGTGCAGAATTGCAAAGTGTCTGCATGTGTTTGCTTCAGACAGATTATGTAGCGATAAAAGTGGAAGTTTGTGTCTTGAAACGCAGTGAGGAGTAAAATAAATGACACAAGAAAAGTAGCTTGATGTGCATTACAAAGTTCTATCTCTGTCTATATTTGTAGATGAGTCAACTCATATCAACGTAACTAACTCTCTGGCTAGCTAGGGGCAACTTGTGTCTGCCACAATGTATCACTACATTGCTCTGCATCGATATTGTAAGCTGCATATTGTACCATACACACTTTTCTGCCCCCACCTAATTTATTTACTTTACGAAATATGCACTCACATCAAGGACTATCTGTCATCTGTACTCATTGGACTGGACTGGAGGTTTAGCTTTTCCTTCTCAGATATGCTATTGAAAATAAAATCATAAATGATATGATTGATATTATTTTGGATGATATATTATTTATTATGATGCTCTATTACACTATAATGGATCTGTGACAACTCAACTCTAATGCGAGATTTCTTAATTAATCAATCGTTAATTATTTGTTCGGTAGAAGTCAAAAGTTACCGATAACTTTATTGAGACGACAACATCACCGAATCACATTACGTTACCTACCCACTTTATAGACTCAATCACGTGTCTCGATTGTTAATATAAAACATCATCACGTCTTGATTTTGTAACTGGTCTTACACATTTTTGATGTAATTACTATGTTTGGCATTTCACGAGCAAGATCCATTTTTTTTGGTTATGTTATGATCAATTTATGATGATATTATGATACTAATTGTCAAGTTTTTTATCCATTTTATGCAGGTACACAAGAAAAGTCCAACTTTCCAACTTTAATTAATTGTGGAGTGCATGGTTGGTCAATGCATGGACTACTAATTGTATAAGTATACTACTTACTATGTTACCATACTATGGTTGCCAATTATATTATATGTACACTACGTGATATTTAATTCCATTTAATTCGTACAATTGCACACCTGAATAAGCTAATTATAGTAATGTTATTGGCAGATATAGCAGATGGATGGATGGGATGTTGTGGACAAGAAATAAAAAGAAATGTGTACTTTGTGTACGAAGTTTTTAATTCAATTTAACTGCTCTCAAGGTCAATTCGAATAGGGATCGACTTATAAAATGCTATAAGAGTATCAATACGCTATTGATTGAAATATCGAGATTTAAAGTTGTTATTTCTATTGTCTGTGTTGTTCTGTTGTGGTCGTGGTCCACATAGCCAAACTCTATACTGTGTATGTTCCTCTTAATAGTCACGAATTACGATGAGGTATACATACATGTGTTTTAATTGTCATTACACAATGAATCATTCCGCTGTCAGAGTCTGGAAGAAC
The DNA here is from genome assembly GCA_019776445.1 of Tomocerus maximus. Classification (NCBI taxonomy): domain Eukaryota; kingdom Metazoa; phylum Arthropoda; class Collembola; order Entomobryomorpha; family Tomoceridae; genus Tomocerus; species Tomocerus maximus. Next base: position 8,151 of record JABASH010005180.1, on the reverse strand, counting down.
CTATATAAAGGAGACTCGCAATTTTACACACAATTTACTCAAAGAGCCTTGGCCAAATTACCTTTGACCTCACTTGTCAATTTTGTTCGAAATCTCAGTCAAAATGGGAGAATGTCCAGCAGAAGACTACAAATACCATAAATTTCTCAAGTTTTATAGTCCTACGGAAACTCCGGAGAAAATTGGGGTTGCCCTTTTTGGTGTCGGCAGAGCAGGTAAATGTCATTTTATTTTTCTATATGGCCATCAGCAACATTTTTCATTAGTCTAAAAGGTCTGGTGAGATATATATTTGAGGGATTATTTTGTCGTTTCCTCGGTTTAAGGAACGATCCACCTGAGAAATATTTTAAGCAACCCCAGGGCAGAGTTACTGTACATAATTGAGAATTCAAGCAAAAGGAGCGAAGAAATCAAAAACGGTCACGGATTGTCCCAAGTAAAAGTTATCGACGACACACAAATTGAAGTTGTCCTCGACGACCCAAGGTTTGCCAATTGATTCAGAGTTTTATAATACAGACTTATAAGATTTCTAAATTATGTGGCACATCTGCTATGTGTACACAATTGATCGTTAATATATAATTATTATTGTTGTCACTGCATATTCTGTATAATAATCGTATATAATGTTGATCAAGTGGCTTAGATATTTTTATTGGCATTGATTGCAGGGTTCAGGCTGTAGTAATCGCCACTCCAACATTTACTCATGAAGCCTACACAATTGCAGCCCTTAATAAAGGGAAAGCTGTGTTTTGTGAAAAACCAATTGCCAAAGAAATTGAAAATGTGAAAAGATGCTACGAAGTAGCAGAGAAACAGGGTCTTCCTCTTTTGTGCGCTTTCAACAGGTAATTACAACCTAAATTACTGAATTACAATTAAATTATTATATTGTTAGTTATGAACTACAGAATTTATTAAAGTTTTGCTTATTTGGCTCTAGACGATTTGATCCACATTTTGGAACCATTCAAAAACGAGTACAGGCGGGTGGCCTAGGTAAAGTTCATGTCGTCAAAACCTGCAGTCGAGATTCTCCAGTTCCTTCATTGGACTACCTTAAAATTTCAAGTAAATACATTTTAGTTTTCTAATTGTATTCATTTCGACCGAATTTGTTAATATTTAAGCAATTCTGAGCACGCACAAATAATAATGTGGGGATTGATGGCTGTTTTATGCTTTAGACGGAATATATCACGACTGTGCTGTTCACGATATTGATCTAGTGTGTTGGGTACTTGGAGAATATCCAAAATTGGTTTATGCCACTGGAATAGCCTATAGTAAAGACATAGGGGACCTGGACGATCATGATACTGTCATTATCCAATTGACATTTCCTTCGAACACATTGGCTGTCATTGACTTGAGTCGTCACGGCGTTTACGGTTACGACCAGAGATTAGAGGTTAGTCAATTTAATGTCTCCACAAACAAAATGTATTGCCCTATGAACTACTTTCCAGCTGAAATCATGACCCAATATCCGATTTTATTTACCAATCAAAATTGAACTTTTCTTTCCCTGTGCGCACAAAGAAAAAGAATTTCAAGATTTGAAACTAAACTTAATTGTGATTTTGAGTACACGTTATAATTAATTAATTATACTATGCACTGTAATTTAACCCACCCACACATTTTAATTGACTACATAGTTTCAAATGATTGAAATAGTTAATGCCAACAAATAAACGTAATATTTTCGAAAAACACGTTCATAGGTCCTTGGGGAGGGTGGAATGCTGTCCTGTGGCAATCCGAATTCAGTTGGCATTCAGCACTACAAGCCCGGAAGAATTGAGGAATCGCCCATAATGTATTCTTTCGCCTCCAGATATGACGAAGCGTACAAAAATGAATTGGATCATTTTCTCAATGTCATTCAAGGTATTTAGAAGATTCAGATTAGTTTATTCATAGTGCCAATCTATTTCAGTACAAACATATGCAATACATGTCTGTTTCTCAATTAAGAGCAATATTGTGCCAATGTTGTTTTATTCATCAAAGTAATCGATATAATATATGTTGTGTCATGTATGGGTCCAATTCAAAAAATCTACTTTTTAATCCAAACTTTTGTACAATCTTGTGCTAAATAATGTATTGCAGTTGATTATACACAAGAAATATTTTCATTCCCAAAATTCCCATTTTTGCCAATTCCCATTTTCCAATATTTAATGCCCTTCATGTGTATTACAGGTAAAGAAAAAATTAGGGTAAGTGCAAAGGAAACATTGGCTGCGTGCAAAATTGTTCTTGCGTGTGAGGAGTCTGTCAAGACTGGAAATCCTGTCAGTGTTGTCTATGACTAGCAGCGAACCTTACTAGACGCGAAAAAAGTGAAATGGAAATAATCACGAATTGGCAATTATTTTTAATGTCAAAAATTAATAAAAATGCAATTAATTTCCTCCCACGCAGAGTCGTTTTTATTGGCCGACAATTCATAACTTCTTAAATGTTTCTATTTTGACTTTTGTTATTTAGTAGATCATAGCTCAACATTATTGATTGTTTAGATGTGTGTGTGTGTGGTCGTTTTTTGTAGTTTACTAAATATTCCTCTAGGAACTTATTTACCAAACAATTTGTGCGAGGAAGTGACAATAATGATTATTTTTTTATGATGACATAGTGGGCGGAGGAATAGAAACGACTGCATTGCTAATGATATTGGTTTCTGTTGACTTTGTAATTGAAGTTATTAAATCATGTAACTTTAGCTAATCAAAATAACATCGATTTTTAATCCAGAAGAGCTTAACAAATAATTCGTTGCTGACGACAGAGTGTATGCAAAATTAGTCTGAAAATAGTCGGCAATTACAATAATTACATTAATTGGATAAGATATTAGGGGTCTTAAATTTTCCGGATCTGTATCTAAAGTATATTGACAGTTTTACCAAAACAGGGCCCAAGTCGCCATATTACGAACTTATGTACAAACTGACAACCAATTTCAATTGAGTGCATAAAATAACGTTTTCAATTCTGATAAGATACCAGGTGCCCAGAATAGTAAATACAAATAATATACAATAACAATATAATATCAATTTCGAAAAGTGGGCAAAGATGGCCCATGACAGAAATAATAGAGAAAAAGGTTTGCAATATCCCGTCCAATGGGGCGAAAGTACAGATAGTTAAATCGAAATCAGCCTGGGTCTACCTCTTTTTGAAACCATTGCTTAAATTAGGGAAATTGTTGTTGATATTCTCTTACGATGTTGACTTATTGCCCTCTGAGGACTTTAAAATTAATGGACGCAAAAAATCATTTACTATAACACACAATAAAAAATTAAAGGTAGACAGAAACATCGCACAGATTACACTAAATAATTTAATTTATTTTAATGTAATATGTAATCCAATATCATAAATTATAAAAGAAGAACTTATCTTAAAATCATAATTAAGCAACTATTATTTTAATTATGACTAACTATGATTTAGATTTTCCAAATTGCTATACAAATTGTTCTGTTCTTCTTCATGGTACACCGATTCTGCCAATGTAAGAAGTAAATTATTAAAGTTACCGTTGATCTACTATTCGCAGTTCTTCACATTGTTACAAATTATCATGTTAATTGTTGCAGACAAAGTAATTGATGGGACATACACATTGGACTGGGTTTGTAGGTTCGGCTTTGCTTCCCAAATTGTTTACATCACAGCGACTTATGTCACGTTGCTTTCTAAAGGAAAAATTTGGAAAAAGATATTCAAGCAGTCGGACGTGATTCTGACGAAGTTTGAACGATTCAGAATTACCTCATGGGCATCAAACAACGTACATTCGCATTTTTTAAATTCTCATTATTAAAGTTTCAAAATTAAGTGTTTCTACAGGTACATGTCTACGCCCTGGCTTGGATGCTTTGTCTTGGAACGGTGACCTTTAGTGTTTTGCATGTCGTCTTTCTCAAAACAATAAATAACAGCAAGAATTCGACAGTCAGCGATGATGAAAACCTGAAAGACTTGCCATTTCTAAACTACTCAGTCGACCAATTGAATGGTACTGACATTTAAGTAATTCTGGAATCTAATATATTTTTGGGAAATTAAGACTAAGACTGTTCACAGTGACAGAAACACTCAAGCTAATCATCTTGGTCGTAACTCAGACTCCTGATATCCTGGTGTGGCTATGTCTCTATTATGGGGACAATTTAAAAAATTGTCTGGCAATTGTTATGTGGACACTTTACTGCCAATTGGACAAGGTCATCACAATGAGCAAGAAGATGAAGTTCGAAGATGACGTGGAACAGGTTTTATTATCTTAAGAATATTTTGCTGGAAATTAATTGGAATGTTTATGATTATTATGATTGTTTGTTTATTTTTCAGATCCTGAACCTACATCTTGATGTCTCCAAATTAATGCGGCATTGCAATGAATTGGTGTCTCCTTTGGTGTTCACTTCGACCATATTTCTCCTTACCTATAGCTGCTACTACATCAGTTTCATGACAATTACATCACCAACTGTCAATAGAGGATTTGTCTTTGTTTTTTTCTGCACACGCAACATTTTATTTATGTTAATGGCTGCTGATGTCAACACTAAGGTCTTTAAAAGGAACGCATTTGGTGTGTTCAACGTATAAAATACTTGATGAATTTTCAGAACAAATACTTTTTTGTTTTAGGCCCATCGGATTTCTGAATGGCTAGAACATCTTTGTATGGATGCAAAAAAGCAGACAACTATGTCCAATGTGGAACAGAATAAACTAATAGTGATTGCTGCACAAGTTTACAGTAAAGATTCCATAGGATTTACAGGGTCGAATTATTTTGTGGTCTCCTCCTCCCTGAATATTGGAGTCATTGGAGTCATCCTAAGTTACACTCTACTCCTTACACAATTCGCTTCTAAAAGTACGTAAGGTGTACTAAATGCATAATAATATACTTAATAATACTTAATAATACTTAATAACATTTAAAAACAATTGCGGAAAAGCCGTAATGAAACCTAAAACCCTAAAAATGAATTATGATTTAATAACATATTCATAATTCAATGTAATTCACTAAATTAATACAGCAAAAAAATCGTCAAAAAATTTAGGATTGGTATTTGGTATGAAAGTGTACAGTTTTCATTTTTAGGGTTTTAGGCTTCATTACGGCTTTTCCGTAATTGTTTTTAAATATTATTAAGTATTATTACAATTTCCTAATTGCAAATAATTCTGCATAATAAGGCAATCAATTCTACATAATAAATATTTACTCAAAGCACAACAATAAATCTGAAAATTGAAAACACGTCTTATTTACTTTGACTGTCCATTATTTCGCTCCTTCCTTATAGTTTGTGACAGTTAATAAGCTAATATCACCATCAATTAATTCTAACAATCTATGCATACAAATTGAGTAGGTAAATTACATATAACATTTTATTGGGTATACCTACATTTGTATTAGGTATTGTCAATGCAATATTTCATTCAAAAGTGGTAATAAGAGTAATGATACTATACTTACATATATCACATACTTACACAATATATAAATGTAACAAAAAGGACTCACCAACCTAATGGACGGATTTACTCAGATATTAAATAACAGATAATAAACAATTACACTAAAGAGCAATGCTAATATTGCAAAAACAAAATGCGTCATGTGCATTTCTTTTGCATGTGATGTTTTAGTATCTTTAGATATTACAATTGATTTGATTGGACTTGCTCGAATTTCTCTTGAAGATTCATTTAATTTAGACTTGCTTTTATTGATAACTCTAATTTTATCATCGAAATACGCGGAATATAAATTCATAATATTGTCTTTGTACTCTTCAAGGAATTGTTTGCCGTTTTGATATTTTTGATAGTCAACGTAGGCAATTTGATTTTGAAGTCCGTCTTTGACCGAAGGATATTTTTCGTCTCTGACATAATCGTATCTGGAGAAATGGTGAGAATTGAGTGTTATTCCATTGAGTCTTTGAAGTATCGCCGTTTCTTTATAGAGAAGCAAGCAATTCTCCAGAGCGACGATTCCTTCGATGATCGTGTTTTTGTAACTGGGATGTACATGGACAGCCACTTGGGCGAATAAAAGATAAAGAGTAGAAAACGACGCTAGATATGGGGCCATCATGAATGCATTTTCCAAAAATGAATTCCCCGGTAAATGGAATAGACGGAGGATGGTCTCGAAGGAATGCATGGCAATTGTGACTTCCATTTGTCTCTGGGCATCAGTCAACTCCCAATTAAGGATCATTTTGTACCGCCGTTCTGTCGCAGATAATTCTGACTGTAGTCTGATTATATCATTTCTAAAAATCTGTCTCTGAATTCGGTTTACCAAATTCTTTTCCATTTTGTCCAAGTCTGGACTGTTGAAAAAGTCGTAGACTTTAGCCCCTCCGATGACGACGCCTCCCGCTGCCAGGGGAATTATGGTTCCTCCCGGAACAAATGACATCCCAGCACTGGCAGCACTTCCAAATCCTGAGACAATCAAAGAATAAGACTTTTCCAGAATGGTCTTCTCTTCTCTTTTCATACTCAGCGCATCTTGGCCCTTCACAGTTGGGAAATTCAGTGATGGGATGAGTTCTCCGTAGATTTGGTATCTTCTGTATTCCTCCACAGTCATCCTTCGAGCTCCTTTCCCTGTCAAATTGTACACCCACAGTTTTTTGTCGTCACGACTTTCAGCTTCGAAATACCACACGTCCCTGTTGCCAACTAAACTGAAATATCTATTTTCTCCATCGTAGTCTGTGTCCACCAAAATGGATTCTGTAAGAACTATTCTGCCCACGGGCGTGATCTCTTCTGCTCTATGCAAATCTTGTTCTTCCTTGAAATACTCAACTATGGGAGATCCACGTAATAGTCTAAACCACCCACGCTGATACCAAAACTTGGACCACTTTTTTAAGCTTCCTTTTAATTCCCCTCCTCCCGGTCTATCCATTTTAAATTTTAATTCACAACTTCAATTCATACTTCGGCCATTAAGAGATAACCACTAACTGTTTGCAATTTTGCATTTTCTTTCAACACTCAAAATTGCAACGGAGGGCTGGTAATCATTTTAATTGATAAGATAAAATGATAACATATCTTCTCCATAATGGAAAAATACAAATATAAGTTAGAAGTATAAATATTGCATAAACTGTGTCCCTGTCCACACATCATATCAACAAAATATTAGGATAGATTATTTGTAGACTGATTAACCATTAAAATAATCTCACTCATTTTATGATCGGTATGGGTATACTATATACACTTACATCCACAAACACACCGCACAGTACACCGATGCACCTGTTCCAGCAGTTCTGATTCTGATGGCTCGGGCCAAAGGAGCAGTAATGGTTTGGTTGAGAAAGCTATATTTAGGTATTTGATTTCATGGAGGGGCTCAGAGAAACAGTTTCCAAAATTCAGCAGAGTTTATTTATAGAAATTTCTTCTTGGACATCATTTGAAATCAGAGTTAGTGGATGACGAAGAAAATGAAGATGATGTGACCTTAAGTACTTCTACGAATGCATATCGACACACGGGAGAGTGTAGCAGTAAATATTATGTCTAAAATAACACGTCAGAATTGTGCAAGAAATAAATGAATTTATTAGTGCTATAGAAAAGTGCACATGAAATATATTAATAATAGAAAAATGGCTACGGTGACTGGAGTAGCCATGCCGTGCCTAAAGGTAAGTGCCCAGTGGAAAGGTATTAAGTAGGTATGAAAAGTGTCATTGGAAATATCTTGTAGTCTTGCATTACAATTAGCAGATAAATACGTAGGTGTAATCTATATAAGTAGCAACAGTTAGCATTAGTCAGTAAGTAAATAGCATGCAGGGTCAGCGAGGACATAGCTATGAGAGACGCAGAGAATGGAGATAAGGATGTCTCCAAGATAATTTTACTAAATATTGGGAATGCAATGCAAAATATAATGCAAAGTAGTTGAATTGCATTCTCACAATATATAATAGCTCGTGGCTCAAGTATGCCATGCCATAAGTTATACGTTATAAGTTATAGACCCATGCTTTTAAGTGTTTTTAAATTGCGTTGTGTTTGTAATAGTGGTTATATGGGGTCTATCATTACTCA
>JABASH010005179.1:0-12534 GCA_019776445.1 Tomocerus maximus | reverse complement strand
CTGAATGTTGTGATGTCTCCGTTACCCCAACCCATCTACTAGTAGCTAGAATATCCAGAGCACACACATAATTCTAGTCCTAATCCCAAGTTCACACTTTGTTCATTGTCATTTCCATTCTAGTGTACTCGGAGAGTGCAAGGCATGGAATTTCACGAGTTACTCACCCCAGTCGACCCTACCCATACATATTCAATACAAACAAACACTAACTAACAACAGTCACTTACAATTTTTCCTATCTCTCCATAGGTTCCTTATATAAATCAGTTAAAACGACCCACCGAGTGAAAGACGAGACGGAACAAAAAACAAAAGTCTGTGTGATATCAACAAGCCTGCATCAGTGAGGATCATTAGTAGTTCAGAGTACACAAGATTTGTTTAGTTCACACGTTAGTTCGTCTCATCTAATGTCATACTCAGTTGAGATTGTGTCATCGTAGTCTCTCCTTCATGTTCATGTTCTACGTGGTATGTACAAATTACGCACACTCTATTAAATATTATATCATCCTGTCAAATGGTTTAAATGTACTTGTCTTACTTTCTGTGCGTGCTTGATTTTGTGATACACAATTACGTAATTTGTAGTTCTAGTGAATTAAGCAGACATAACAAGAAGTTATTTATGCAGCAGCAGAATAAATTAAGTGTGCATATGACGTGTGCGTCTCTCCTTGTATGTGTGTGTACACTATACCTATCTTCATACAGTATAATATGGTAGCTTATAGCTTAGTATAATATCTAGTGAATATTTACAATATCTCACATAAGTTACATATTATTACATAGTTGTATGTAATAACAAGTGTAGTTGTTTATCAGTCCCAGTTAATTGTCAATAAAAATGTCACTGAATTTAATAAGAGTGACATACAGGACAGACAATTGCGTAGCATTAACAACTTGAAGAGTTGTGGTACAACTACGACTAAGTAAGTACATAAAAAATAGTTCAGGTCTTTCGTTTGATCTGACTTGCCTTTGCCTCCTCTTGCAATTTAGTTAGGTACATGAGTTTACATCCACACATGCAGTTCGGTTTGGTTGGTCAGCAGAATAGATAGATAACAGGACAGATTTAGCAGAGAAGAAAAGGGACAGACTTCTTCGTTTATTTGTCTGCAGTGTGAGCGTGAATCAGTGCAGTGTGACTGCAGTCATCTTCTCTCACTCAGTCTCGAATCTCGATCAATTTATTTAGATCTTTAAATCCCAGAAACATGTAGGTACATGTGTAAATACTTATTTATTTATCATTGAACAGAACGTTGGTATTATTACAATTGCTGGCTTCTACTACCACCGTACCACCAAAAGTACATTAATCTTTAACTATTATGTAGCATAATAATGCACATACATGCAATAATACTACTTTGATTATTTGGTCTGACATACATTAGTCACATATTTTAATCATCCTAGCCAAAGGATTTAAATTATTTTTAATCTTTAGGGTTTCTCACAGTGGAACGTCTATTTACAGAGAAGCTTGAATTGAGGTAAAATAGCTTAAGTGAAAAATTACAATAATAATATTAAAATACATCAATCAAATATTATGTCCTAACTATTTATAGTGATGAGTCTGAGACTTGGCTCGCGAAAAAGCATAGCATGAAAGCCTGATGTGTGTGCAGCCAAAGAAAGTTGTTATATAATGAATAATGAATGACGTTTGGTAGAATTTAAATACTAGGACAATTAAGTAGAGCAGCGGCACCAACAAACAGTCAGTCCATACACACTCCTTACTTTTACGGAACATATAATACATTCTAGGAAAACCTTTGATTGATCTATGACATAATCGTCTCGTATAAACCAAGCATCATACTTTTTTGACTTTGACTATGACTATACTTAGTGCACAACCACAAGTATTATTAGGGAACATAACATACATCACTGTACTTTTAAGTAAGCATCAATTTTCTTAAAAAATTGAGCAAAAAATATTGTATATGATAAATAATGTTGACATAAACCTAAGTGTATTCTCCTGATGTATCGTAATCGTAATGTAATACGTGTCCTAGTCGTAATACGCTCACGCGCTACTTATGGACATGGAATGGAATAACACTTTGTCATTGTCAGTGTCGGATTGAGTTGAGATTCTAGGTTTTACAGAACAGAGTACAGATACAAATACAGAGATATAATAGAAGGCATCTGAATTTCAACCTCGTCTAGTCATAGTCATTATATAGTCTTCTTTTTATAGTGTATTCCTGTATTCTATATAGTCTACCGACTAGACCCTAATCATGATGATGTGTGTTTTAGAAGTTTAGATTCTCTATCGTTTACTATGTACGAATATTTATTGTCTTAAAAGTTGATACAAAGAATAAGACATGCCACCAGCAGAACAAAACGTGTCTTGTAAACAGAGGACTTATAAGATGTATGCCCATGTACTACATACCATTAATAGATTCATCTTCGAAAACATCGGCATTTCACTGAAAAATACTTATAAATACTGATCTACGATACTATAGTAGAATTTGGAAAGGAAATTATACTTACAGATTACAGACAGCTACTTACAAAGTTACAAAATCCAATGCCGATTCTTACATGCATAGTAATTAGCTAAGCGCTCTTGTATTCACCACGGCACTAAGATGCACGGTTATTTTTCCATTTCCCAACCCAGTTTTCTACTGGGTTTTAACCTTTATGTGTTTGTTTTCAGGTCTTCAGAAGTACCAATACCAACACTACCAACTGACAACTATAACAGTACCTAAGCAAATGTAGCTATATTGTTGTGATTTGTGATAGCAAAAATTAAAGACTAAAGAGATAGAAAATCTGCTGTCGGGTGGGTATAATTTGGAATTTGGAAAAGAAGATAAAACTGAAAATGTCAATCTCATCAGAGGCTGCTTCGACATTTCGTTACACGGAGGCCATCGTGTCACGCATTCCTGATATCGCTTATCCCGATATTCTTAATATCAGTCTTAAAGAAGCGGCCAAAATCGACTTGAATAAATGTCGAGCTGAATTTGAAACTTTAGTTACCGTTCTACGGGAAATCGGCTTGGTAAGTCCAAGTTATTCACAGAAATGATTTTTATTATTTGTAAAAGGGAAAAGGTTAAAAATTACCTGTTTGGCGCTTAATGAAATGAAACTTGATTTATTTATCCAGGATGTGGTAGAACTTCCTCCAGACCAATCCCCATTTGTGGGGGATGTTGCGTTTGTTTTGAATGGTATGGGACTAGTCACTCGTCCAAAAAATAAATCCAGACAAATCGAAGTAAGAATGGAAATAAATAATTAATTCTTCTTTGCTTTACTGTAAAATGTTACAACAAAAATGTATACTTATGTTTACAAGCATAAGTTACCCATGCATGCTACTTTCACCGTCACATCAACTTTTACGTTTGTGTAGAAAGAAAGTGTCACAAAAGAAGCATGTTAAATTAGCTTTTCTCCGGTCGTAAAAGTTTTGTTTATTTCTATGCATTGATGATTGAATACGATGGTTTACCCGCCAGGTTAGTACAATTCGTACTGTGTTGAAAAAAGAATTGGACATTCCTGTTGTTGAAGTGAATGAAGAAGAGGCTCATGTAGAGGGAGCAGATATATTATTCACAGGTTTGTGTCTTGCTTTCCTCCTCTAAATACTTTCCTTCATTCCGTCTCTTCTCTTTCTCTAATTCTCTACTATACCATTCTCCTTTTTTATTCTCATTAAATTTTGCACGAGTGCATTTCATTAGGTCTAGTTGAACTTATTGTTGATCTCATTTTAAATGATGTGCCATAATTGGTTGGGTTGATTTATTCTTTTATTTTCAGGGAGAGAGCTCTTTGTCGGAATTTCTAATTTCACCAACGAACGTGGAGCTCGATTCGTAGCCAATACATTTCCAGAGTATCCATGTAGTCCTATAAAGGTATTAAACTATAGTTAGTTTGGATTTCATTAAGAATGATATCTTATAATATTGCTAAATTGGTAATTATACTATTCTGTAGTAAGTAATTAATTGTCTCGTATGTGTGTCACACTATCTGTGCCAATTTATTTATGCGTTACGTTGGTTAATTATGATCGTTTTAAGTTGATGAATTGTATAGTGGTATTTACTAAATGGATGGGTGGGAATGAGGATTTGTACTTAATTTTGTAACGCTATTCTTGTGCACGAAGAAAGATCGGAGTAACGAAAAATGTTAAATAATCTGCTAGGTACCTGGAGAAAAACATCTTACTCATTATGTGAACATGGCCTCCCCGGATATAATCTGTGTCGGCTCTGGAAAAGATTCTCAAGATATTATCAAGGTGATGATGAACATACTTTTACTGATAATAATACTATAGTACTACACAATGTGCTACATTCTACTTTTTATATAGCAGTAGTAGTACAAAAGTAAAGTGCAATGGGTAAGGTATTTATTCCATTTCCAATTGCAATTTGCAATTGACCCATAATGACATATACAAATACATAACTACATAGGCAGGCATATAGAATCCATTATTCTGCAGCTAAACATAATTTATATGCGCATACATACAGTACCCTGTACCCTTCCGTGCATCATCATCAAAATTCCAAAAAATCAAAATTCCTTTCCGCAGTAATACTTTAACATATCCGTTTTCTATACACTTCTGTCTAAGCTTCTATCGGGAATTTCACATTTTATATCATTTTAATGAATTTCTTTGGGCATGCTGTTTGATAAATTACATTGCGACAAAAAAATGCTGCAGTAAAAGCTGCTGGACAAAGCAGTAATCCTACTCCTAGACAAATAAAACAACAAAGTAAAACCAAAGTCATTTTGTATATAAGTACTATATTATATAGCTATACGATTGAAAGCTCAATATTAAGATATTATATGTAACATAAAGGATAAAGAAAGTTGAAGCCCAAGCCCAGGTTGTACTGAGGAAAAAGTCTATTTGTAATTCGTTATTTATTTGCAGAGGATGGAACGTGATGCATCTTTCCGTTATCAGACGATAACTGTTCCAGAGGATCGTGCTTCATGTGTTCTGTATGTGAATGACTCTCTGGTTCATTTACCACCCGAAGAAATCCCCCAATCATCAAAAGTTTTTGCCGAGAAACTTCCACTGCCATTGCGAACTGTGGAACTGTCAGAACTTTCAAAACTCTCGGCTAACTTTGCTCGTCTGGTTGTGCTGCTTAACAAATCCAAAGTTAAAAATATTATGTAAGGTAGGAGGAAGTAATCTTATTATAAATTCATAATATGCATCCATCTACATAATATGTATTATATATATTATATCGTTGCTTCTGATTAAGCTCCAGTCCATTTAACTCGATTTTTGTAGAGATGTGTTTACTTATATCTGTTGCATTTGAGTTGGTGTACGTTTCATATTATATTAACTGATATGCTGTTCATATTAACATATACTATAAGAAATACAGAATAACACAAAACATAATTGTAAAGCAACTTGAGCATTCCTCGCAAAATGAAGATACTATAATGGCTGATAAGTATAATAAATACGTACCAAGCATAGAAAAGACACCAGAAACTGCCTGTTGAATTTTCAATACGCTTTCAAAGCTTTTTAAAATAATAGGTAGTTGTGTAAACAGGTCGAACAACGCTTAGAAAATTCCAGTTCCAAATTAGACGTTAATTATTTACGAACAAATACAAAACTAACTCTATTTGTAATCCACGGCTACTTCATTAATCCAAGATCTCCAACAACCCAGTCCAGAATTACATTGTAGCTTTACCAAAGCAATAATAACGATGTAGTGTATACCTAATAGTACCTAGTAAAATTCTTTTTAGATGAACCCTTCTCTTATGGAATCTCACCCACTGACCATAATAAAATTATAATACCCAAGGCCATGCACAATGTTGAAACAGTATACAAATTCAGCAAGTTCAATTATTGCAAATAATGCATTAAGATACCTAACCTATATCTAAAATATACTATTAGGCTGTTGAATATGTATAATATTATAAAGACTAAGATATAAAATAAACTAAGTTACACTGTAAAATCTTCATTTCCAATGGAGAAAGCAAATTGTGTTGTGAATTACTCATTCTATTATAATACATAACCAAAAATTATAACTTTGCCGAGTGCATTTAGTAGTGCTTTTACGTTTTCTATATAGTTTATCGAAAAAGCTGTTACTAAAAAATATTTTAGTTAAAGTCGTATTGTAGCCACTGAATTTACAAGAAATAAATGTGAAATGTAGCTTAGCGTAACAATAATGTAATCAAGGAAAAGATATTAGAAATTATTATTAAAAATGCGGTAAATTAAAAACTCTTTTTACGCTTTTTACCTATTTACCATTGCTATTAATGAAAAATTAAAATGGTAATTACTAAAGATGGTGATTAATGCGTCATAATATGTAATGTAACGTAATAAATGATTGATTTGTAAGTAAAATGAAAAATTCAATTAGTTATTTAATTGCAATGGTGACAGTAGCTTACTACCGACACTTTCGAATAATTTTATAAATAGGCAAATAAAATTATAATTAGGTTCTTAACAATTATAATTATTACATTTGTTAAGCTGGCTTGGTTGGATTCAGCTTCGTATAAAACGAAGTGCTTACATTTCGACAACTTAACTTCCTAACTTCCCTTTTTGTTTTACATATTATAACTACATTATTGTACAACTTTTTTATTGCTTTATAATATATTTTATGCAATAGGTTGGCATTAATAAGTACGCACCAATCGAAAAAGGTAATTAGTAATTACAAATCAAATATTGCAGCGTTGTTAAACTCAATTCAATACAATGTCAGATACAACAGACTATATCTAGTTAACATTAATTAATGTTATTGATTAATTAAAATACCTAGTTAAAATGGCAAAGATCTTTAGTGTTTTCGGGGGAAAAGAGTACAAAATCCCTGACTAAATGGTGGCTGCTCAGGCATTCCCAACTGGCGTCGCATATCAAGGCGTACAGTATCTGCCCATTCCTACACAGAAATCAAATAAAATTGGTTCATTATTATGGTGTTCATTTCAAAGCTAATATTATCATTAAAAACTAATGGAGACTTACATTAGGGAGATGTCGTAATATATCTCCGCCACCCATCGGTGCGCGCATAGGAGGAGGAGGAAGAGTTAAGTCATCTAAAACGTCGTCGTCGTCCATATTATCGGCATCCACAAAAGTGGGAGTAACCTTATTCTCAGGAACGTCCACCTTCGCATCTTCTTTAACCGGAGGTTGAGGGATGTCATTAGGAATGGCACAGTCACTCCCAGACGCGCTTTTAAATGAACCGTCGCTATCATTGACAGCGTCCTGGAATTCACTTTCGGGTCTGCGGTACACAATGGGCGAATTTGCAACAGATTCATTAGCAGATTCCGCACGGGATAGTGCAGAAAAATATTGCATCAAGCTCCGTTTGCTGTACGTTCGGAAGACCAAAGACATTCCTCCAAAATATTGATCCTAGAAATTATTATAAATGCGTATTTAGTTTAGCAACCGAGAAAAATAGTTTGATTTATGTTTATACAACTCAACTTACTAAAATACAGTTAGCGAAAACTTCGGGTACGTGAGAATTGTCCGGAAAACCAATGGCAAATACCGAAAATAATGACATTAAAAATTCTTCGACGATACTTAACATTCCACTTCGGTATTCGGCTGTGGGACCTACAAAGATAGAAAACAAGTCTTAGCTTTCCTTCATTTAAGGCCATTAATAATTAATGAATTTTTTAAACTTGCCTGATTGTAACACATGTTGAATCATCGAAGTGTAAAAGTTTGTCACTAAGTTGGAGTAAGTTTCAGGGTAAATAACTTCTTCATTTCTATTTGGAATTCGATCCTGTAAACAAACGAGCCATATTTGTCACTTATAAAAAGCCAATAAAACGATACTTAATTTTAACGTCATTTACTAAAATTACCGTAAAAGATTGAAGAAATGGAAGTAATTTCTTTGCCATAGAGCGACTACACGTTTTGATGTGCTGAATATTCCTTGTGTCCCGTCCCCTCATCAAATATCCTTGAATCCAATCCTTCAACAAAGGTTGGGTTTCTATCAACACGTTTGAGCATCGAAAATAATCAATCAGACTTTCAAAAAAATCCGGTATATCTGATTGGTCAGTTCTTCGGTTAGGGAGCGTTTCACTTGCACTAGCAGCTACATTAACATAGCGATGTAAATCATTAGGACGGTTTCTTTGACGAGATCGGGTGTTATGGTGGGAATGACAAGACAAGAGCATATCAAATGGCGGTCTCATCAGGTCGTTTCTCTGTAAATTTCCAAACATGTTATTGACATTTCCAGCATTGTTGTTATTCGTGTTGGCAGTCGGAGCTGGAGCTGGAGTCGGAGTTGGCTGATTTCCAGGTGGAACAGATGAAGAATTGGGTTCGCTGGTATTGCTGGTCGCAGTAGTAGGAGCAGGAGCGGAAGGAGTAAGTCCGAATAAATTTTGTAGTGTTTGCTGAGACGCTTGTTGGGCAGCAGTCTGATTCTGATTAGGCGCTGCCCACCCAGCGACTCCTGCATTAACATTTCCTCTTTGGATATTTGACTGGATATTATTCAGAAAAGGAGTGAGGGCGGCAGGCATCCCAACACCCATTCCCATTGCTGGGCCCAACAGAGATGCAAAATCAGGGATCCCAGCATTCGCTTGAATATTTATGCTAACTCCGGGATGATTCCCCATATTAGCTGAATGACCTCCTATAACGATGGGATGATTGCCCAAACCATGCAGAATTCCTTGTGTCTGAGATGTTTGCTGCGCGGCTGTCGGTCTCTGCTGCGGTTGAGGCTCCGGTTGATCCACAACAGCGGCAGGTTGCGCTGGAGGCTGATTTGCTGTTGCTGCCGGTTGTTGTTGAGGTGTCGTTTGATTTCCAAAATTGGCTGGTAAAAATCCCCATGGGGTTCCTGGTCCCAAGGGGATGGTGGCTCTTACCACAGTCGACTGTTCTACTAAAATAGAAGACGATGCTCGAAGACGACGAGTTTCTGGAGGGATTGCGAAATCACACATCAAGTCGCTATAGGCGTGGTATGAATGTCCCATGAAGTGCAATATGCTGGACACCGAGTCGAAGACATACTGGATGCTTTGTAATTCGCTCTGCGGGATCCATGAATATAATTAATTTAGCATGTTAATATTTTCAAAGGATTGGAATATAATGGCAAGTAAATCTTACAGTATTATCGTAGGCCATATTTTCTCGTAATATATGCTGTATATAATTTAAGAAAGGTGTCAGGCGCTCTTGGAAAGCAAGTAGGTCTTGGACGGCTATGGCTAACTCACGCAGACGTGGAGCTCTAAAAACGAACATAGAACATTTTATAACAGACAGCCTCAGGAAAAGGAAGCCTCCAGGCAGATAAAACCTTACTCTGGTCGTCTCGAAGTACTCCTGGTAGCAGCGTGGTCGGTATTGGAATTTAAATCCGTTCCAGAAGGAGCATTCCCGACACTGGCATTTGAGGTAGGCCCAGCGGATGGAGCACTTCCAGAAGGGGGTGCATCACCTCCAGAGTTATTTCCAGGCTGTGTTTGTCTAATCGCAGCGACTAAAGCTGCCGCCGAAGCTGCTTGAGCTACTTGAGCAATCATTCTTCCGAAGGAATCTTGATCCTCAGATTCAACTTCCATCGGGGATGGAGAAGCAGACCCGGAGTCTCTAGCACTTGTAGGTGACAGGTCATTCGAGATCGACACTGCAGCGGTTGCTATCCCGTCCTCTTCCTCCAAACGCTGGAGAATATTGGATGCTCGATTGAGCATGTCATTGCCAACTTGTAAACGAACAGCTGCGCTGTTCCGTCTTGGTACACCACTGCCTTGATTTGGGCCTCCAGATTCTCCTGCTCATCAGTAGCAGTACTTATTGCCATTATTATGATCAAGTTTCCTTTTTTCATTTACGGACGATACACATAATATTAAGTGGGGGAGGGGGCGAGGAGAGGGTAGCCAAAAGTGTTACACTCAACACTTAATACATGGGAAGATGGCGTCTTTTGAGTTACGCGGGGAGGGGGTTAAATATACCCACGGTAAGCCGTAACAGAAGCTCGCCCTAGCAATGGGGGCCGTGTACTCAATTTAAGGTTATTATCCTTTTAAAGACAGGTTTTAATTATTTTATTGAATTTCGTCACAGAAACACTACGAAATAATATGTGCTACGTAATATTATGTGCATCACCTCTTCGCTAAACCAAGAGAATTAAATTTTACCAATGGTGCCCATAATGATGGCGTTTCTGTCCGAAGGCCCTGCCCCAGCGGTTATTATCATTCCACCAACAGTCCCTGCCTCAAAATTTACACCGTCTTGTTGGTTTGCGTTTCTTTGTGGTTCATCATTTCTAGGAGCCCCAGGAGGTTGAACAGGTCGCTGCACTAAGTGCACTGTATTGCTTGCAACATCTATACAAATTGAATAGAACTGTTTCAGAATTTAGACTACCTATTCCAAAAACTGCATAAAAATCTCATGGGCCCAAATTTTCCAAGCATCATTAAATCACGATTAAATTTTCTATTGTTTCAATTTTAAAATAAATTAAAATGTATAATGGGGTAATAATCATGGAAAATAGGAGATCGTAATTTTAAGGTGTTTCGAAAATTCGAGCCATTGTTATATTATACATTATAATATGTTATTACTGTATTCCGCTATTTTTTTGTCATCCTGAAGAACTCTTCCTCTAAAAATCAGCCTTTGTTGATCTACAGGGATTCCGACTTGAGGCAGGATTTCTAACTTGAACTCCCTTACTGTTAGCTGGAATAAATTCAAAAGGTTAAATGGCAAGGATAAATATTAATCATGACTTGAATCATGAAAAATGAAAAGAATGAATGTTACATACCTCCTCAGAAACTGTGAACAAATGATTTTGCGAGTCCAATGTTTTTACAGTTACATCAATCATCTTTGCCATTTTGCGTGCCTCAAGCAATTTTAGTGAAGTAATTTAAATAGTAGAGATGATGCGTAGGCAGCTTGGCAGAATTAGAGATGTCAGCGTCAATTAATAAGAAGGAACCTTATGTAGCTGTAGAGAGAATACCAATAACAATTTTTTAACGTATGTTCTAAAATTCAATTGTACGTTTAAACAGCTAAATCGAGCTAATTCAGTCATACATATACAAATCGACCAATCTCAGAGTTTTACTTGGAAAAGTCTTGCCATTATTCAATGATATTTTTCGTGTAGGTGACCTAATTTCAATGACTTCAGTTAGTTCAGTATCTTCTTCAGACTGACTGTTCAGACGCTTCACTTTTGACTTCTCTTTTCTTCTTGTATATATTTAAGCTTGGCTAAAACCTTGAAAGTAAAATAAAGGCTAAATATAATCGTCTTTCACGAATTAAGACCAACTGAAACTGTCATGTGATTAGTTGTTCCCCAAATGATTTTAGAATTACTTTACAATTAAAGAATTTTAGCTTACAACGAAAATGTCAGATAGTGATCAGTGACGTCACTCATTTGCCCCCTTAAGCCGTACGCCTGAAAGAAAGTTATTTGTTATTATTATGAATTAAAACTTTGAATTTTAAAAGCAATCATTGTTGCTGTAAAGTGTATTGTAAGTCATATTATGTGTAAGCGACAATCAACTATCCGATGTCCGAGAGATTGTTAGTTGTTAGTAGAAAAGATGATGATGAATGATGAAATATCTACCTGTTTATTGTTATTGTTATTTGATGATCATAGGAGAATGTGAATTATGAATTACCTCAAAAAGATGTTCTCGGTTATTCCAAAATGTTTAAATCACACCACCACCACAGACAGTCCCACACCACTTTTTTGCCATATTATTACGTTGACTCACATTCGCATTTCGCAGCATAGCAGGACTCTACTACACAAATACCAACACAAAATACTACAAGGATTCTGTAAAAGATGCAATAATATGCAATGATGCAATTCGTAGTAGTCTAACGTTAGAGGCTTCCATAAATTATGTACTCAGAAACTTGCTAATCAAACTTAATTAATTTAAGCTGGACGATGGACGGTGGAATAAAATTAATCAAGTTTGATGGTTTTTTGACAGCTCACCAGTAAAATTAATTAAATGTGATGGTTTCCTGATAGTTCAACTAAGATTAAAAATAGCTAGCTATCGTTTAGCTTACTTATGACGCATACAAATGTATGCAAAAAACTTTGCAACTGTGCCGTTAAGAGACGGTCGGCCAGATAACCTTAGGATTTTTTGTATGCCTCGGACATGAATCCCTCTTTCTAAGAAGACATAGAACATGTTATATGGCCGACTATAGGGCTTTTAAATGAATTTTAAGTAAAATAAAATCTTAGATTCTAACATTAACACTTAAGATGCATACATTTGTAGCACCCAAGGTTTCGTAATATCAGGCATACTTTTGTATGCATCTTAACTTCGTTTGTACCCTGGCCATAT
>JABASH010005178.1:0-12536 GCA_019776445.1 Tomocerus maximus | reverse complement strand
TCGAAAAATTCACCGCTACATCAACCTCTCAAATAAAAACTACATCTGCATACACCCCTTACTAGTAACAATACAATTGTAAATTGAAAATATTTCAATTGTTCTCCAATATCCCCTCCATCAATATCTCCCTGCTAATTGTAACTCCATTGGCTGTGGCTACAAATGAATTCATAATTTTTCTATTAAACTGTTAGTGATAAATGTGTAATATAGAAACCTATTTGAGTGATTTAACTTCGACAGAGCAGGTCCTCTCCGCTCACAGGTTTCATCTCCATGTAATCAGCATTCTACTAGACCTTGGTCAATGCTGAGAATCTTTGAGGTTTCCGCGCGTCAATCACGCACCAACCCAAGGTTGATTGTAGAATAGTTGATTAATTGTGAGTATATCATTGACACTAGTTGTATGATTATGTAATATTTATGTACCTAAGTATGGTAGACGTTTATTATACTGCACAAATGTGTAATTGTATTTGGTGTTATCAGAACCGTTCCATTATTGAATTGATTTCAATCGAAAGTAAATACAGCAACTCTTAAATGGATTCATATGTATTGATTGTTTTAAAACACCCATGTATTAAAATAGAAGCATAATACTGAAATGCATTTCCTTAAACCTTATAACAAAAGGAAGTTTCGAATGAGTGAGACATTAATAATACAAAAATGTAGGTTTTGGTATGCATTATGCATACCGTACAATTCGTGTAAAAAGATGACTATATTGTTTACTCGGTATGGGTTATGGATGAGTATCTATAGATGGTGTGTATGTATTTCTGTCACCGGATGCATGGTTAGCATTTCTTTTGGCGTTAGTTAGAGCTGTCAGTGTGGTTCTACTAATATCTTGTCTTGTCCGCAGTTCACTCACGTTACGTTACATTAAGCTAGTTCTACAAATTCTTCGCTTCTACTACGGCTACGTTTCGTTACTTACGTGTTTAGCTTGCCTTTACGTCTACATATTGTATATAGCAGTTCAAGAAGTTAAGAATGAAAGAAAGTCGAGTACCTAAATTGTTTGTTGGCTCTGTTCCTGGTCCCTTTTGAGAGAAGCATTACTTTTATGTAACCTTTGAACGGGGTTTGAGGAAATAAATTCTTGAAAGATTTTTCTTTCTACCTTTTCCAAATGTTCTTTGCATTTACATTTAACTTTTAGCAATTACACAAACGTTGCTCATTACATATTATAAGATCATTCACTCCTTAATGTCTATGTACCTTGGAATATTATAATGTATGTTACTTAGATTTTTCTTTACTTTACAATACATCTTCTACCTACCTGTCTATTTGCATTACGCTTTAAGTCTGTCTACCTCTTACATGTTATTCACTCATTGCTCATCAATCATTTTCTTTTTTTCACACAATGTGCTCTTACCATATTATACTTAGTAGCTTTCTGAAATACAATTTATAAGCATAAGCATCCATAATGTAAATAATACTGAATACATATATTATTGCAGCCAGCTCCGTATATTCATAACTATCTAATATACTATAAGATCACTTAGCTGTGTAATATCATAAGTTCCTATTTAATCCCTAACTTAGTGATCCTATCGATTTTAACCAAGGGTAAAGGATTCTCAATTAATTAAGATTTCTATCTACTCATTCACTATTAATAGCTCACCCTCCCCTGCCTCCCTTTAGAACAGAACACATTAATTTAATTAGCACCTCAGCGTAATCTCTTCCTGTGATTTTAAATTGTCATCTAATCGTAGCAGTAGCGACTAAAATAGTTCTTTCTGACAATGAAAAAGAGGGTTAGGAACAAAGTTTTTAACGAAAAGTAAATGGATAAAATGTAAAATCATAAGACTTCGAGAATTTCTAAATCCTTGACATTCTTTTATGCTAACACCACAAATTGATTTCAAACTTAATTGAAAATAAGATTATCACAAACATGCAGGTACATATCTCCGTTTTGCAATTATTCGCCAATATCTCATTTTGTCATCAACGTGCGTAAACTACATATTTTGAGAAAAATCTATAGCTTACATAACTGAGAAAAATGCGTGTTGTGTTGCCTTTAGTAGCTTTTTTTTTTACTAGACATGTGTATGCAGTGCGGAAACCTGGGTTTAAATTGCTGTATAAATAAGACTTTAATATGTACATATATTAAGTCATCGTTTGTCCGCATTACAAGTAAAATCTGAATGTTATACATCAGCTAGTGTGGCTTTGTAAGTCTTAGGTTTTCCTAAACGTAAAGTGTAATCCTTTACTATGTATGCATATAGAGGGCAATGTTGTGGGATGAGATTTGATGGGCAGGGAGCTAGTAAAATACTGCGTGTGCAATGAGATGAGTCTACACTTACCTTATATTATTGTGATATCTCTGTATATATGATGTGAGTGCAGTGCAGTGCACATTAGTAAACATACAACCCTCCCCCATGACGCTTTATGCGGATACGAATTTTAATCTCTTTGAGTATTATGTATTCACATAGTTTTTCATCGACTCAGCTATTTGGAAGGCTCTGCGTTTTGCTATAATGCGTTTAATACTCTCTGTGGTTTCCTTTGTGTTTTAGTGATGCATAGAGCTAGGTACAAGTTTTTTAGGGGAACATTTTTATGTTAGGATACAAATGAACCTTACTTTACTTCAGTGCGTAGATTAGATTAGATTGTTGCATTTTAAGTAGCACCAAGAAAACGGAGCAAGCCTGGTTGGTCTGAAACAAAGTGAGACCAAGATTTTTCATTGACTCAGTAGAATAGGCGCACGGTTAAGCTGTATGCATTTTATCAAACAAATGTGTTCATGTCACCACACTATCTCCTCCCTCTTCATCCACTGAAATTGCCCTCTACTACGGTGACTACTCTACTTAAACTGCTATGTTATTATTTATATTATTATATTCATCCCCATTATCCGTACCTACCAGTTAGGTATACTGTTAAGCAATATTATCTGCATGTTGACGATTATGATGGCAAGTAAAAATGAGTTTCCGTTTCCAATTAAACCCTTACCAGTTTCGAAAGAAAGGGAGAAAGATGATTGTTTATTTTATGCTCGTCATAAAATATTGCTCCACTCTGCCAATCCTTTTGCATCAGTGAGTTTCTCACTGGCTCTTTTTATTAGTCATTTCACTTTCGGTTCGATTTCTCTTATGCATGAAACTACTACTACCCTGTAGTCATATTTTACCTCTGTCAAATGGCAATTACCTTTTTCGAAACATAAATATGTGAATATAAAAGTTCAAAGAGAGTTTTCAAGGATCGCTGATTGCCATTCAGTGTCATCCTTCACATCGTTTTATGTTTCATGAATCGAGCAATAAAAATATTTTGCATGTTCATTGAAAGCCAGAAGCGTATTTATATTTTTACTCCCACACACTCTGGAGAACTTCTAACAATACATTGACGGAGAAACTATTTTGCAAACAGTAATAAATGTAGCATTAGCCATTACTACACTAATGATGGCTTACTTGTGTCGTGATGTGCTTGTAGTAGATTCTACAACAATAGCAGGCTACTAAATTTCGTGTGTACTCATTAGTTTATAATTACAGCTATATAAGCATTGTAAAATGCATCGGGCTGAAGAGATCTCATTAAAATTGAAAAGTTAAATCGATTTATATCTATATGAAAATTTTCACCCTCGACCTTTAGTTCTAGGTGTGTCCTTTCACATACACAAGATGACTGTAACATTTTCCGGATTATTCATTAAGCAGACATTAATTCTTAGTATGGGTTTTATTTTTATGACTACCCGACGGGCACACACAGAGGAACACACGTCATGCGTCTATTTCATTGTGTGATAACAAGGGATAGGGACGAAGGCCTTAGTTATATTCGGGCATGTATTATAGGCACATGTGTATATAAAGAAATAAAACAAGGGATATAACAGACTGAGTCGTAATAATAATGAATTTTCTGATTCAGAAGGTTTTAGGTCTGACTCAATGAAATACGAGTCGTGCGTTGGGATGTCACGTCAGAATCAACTTTAACATTGGATCCCAGTCGATGCTAAGTCGTCGCCGATGACGAGACGATAACTATGTATGCCTTACGTAAGGCTCTACGCACATAAAACCAAAATATACCAAGTTGAATCAAGGAAGTTGTGCTCCGATATTATTATAATGTATTACCTATATCACTACTTCCTTCTGACACTATACAATCATACAAATACAAATAGGTAAGCGATAATACACTAGCAACAGAGTTCATTGTGATTTATAAAGTTTTCGTTGGTGTTACTCATGCCATGTTTAATCCACGCAATAGGATTCTTTGCTTTCTTCTGGAGAACGTCAACATGACATGCAATAGACTAGTAGCTATATATGAATTTATTCTATGTGCGTAGACACACACACTTGCACTGAATCTAATTCTAATACTACAGGGTGTTTTTCATCTAAGGTTAGCACATAATAAATATAAAGACACCCACCCCGCACTAGGTAAATACTGATCTGACATTATAATAAAATATGAATGAGTCAAACCGAAGGAAAGGAAGTTGTTGCTCTCAGTTGGTTGTTGGTTTCATTTCACTGGAGCCGCTATCTGGAAATATTGAGTAATAAAAGGGAGGGGACCCTTTTTCTGTTACAGCGACATTGCCTCTGTTTTGTCTGTTCGGCAGTTAGTTGAGTTCATCGTTCATCCGTCTTCTTTTCTGTGCTACTCAGTTCTACTCGAACTTTACTATCTTTTTCTCTGGACACCACTCTGTTCTGTATACATGAGCCACAATGAGTTGTATCGCCCTCGTCGTTATAATCTATTGTACTTTCTTTACTCCGGATTGACTGTATGCTGTCCTGTACTATTTAGTAAGGTATACAGCTTAACTTTCAGTCTGTGGATTTGATCATGGTGAAACTAGCACACATTATCCGTATATACTTGTGTATACATAGCAGGACGGTAAACATCATAAAATCTACCTATATAGATAGTTTGGTTAGGGGTGATGTGTTGGTGGTGGAATGGAAGCAATAACATTGGCTAGGGCTAGGGTTGCAAGATTAGGTACCTCTGAGTAGAGTAGAACTGTCTGAGTGAGTGAGCAGGGCGAAGTTTATGGACGATTATTCATGGTTGCTCTATCCTATATTATTTGGTTATCCCGGACAGATGTTCAATGATTCTCTTTATACTGTGTAATATACTATACTTCAGTGTTTAATATCTGTATATGTATTTAATGGGGGATTACAAATAGTCGGATCCCAATTGCTTATCTCAGCTATAATATATAAGTAACATACTTGAGGCAGGGAAAAGTAGCGAGTGCCCCGAGTGAGTAAGTGTCTAGTAGGCACACTTATAAAATAATACCCATTGCCCTTATCCAATCCACTCTACTTACATAAAAAATTTCTATCCGCCTATTATTACTACCGTCCTGCGGTACTTGAATTAATCCTACGTATAAAATGTTGTGTCTATGTATATTATTTCTCCCCGACAATAAGAACAATTAGCACGTGCCATATGGTATCAATAGGCAAATGTGGGAAATAGGTTAAAAGCAACCAAATCCGCTAATCATTCAATCATTGACCATAGATAGAGGAGGAGGAGGCTGGAAGTTGTCATAATCTAGAGATGGATGCACCACACATCATACTCAGTCAAAGAAAAGCTCGAATAAAAAGGATTATTATTATGTGCCATATTGGAATCATCATAAATAACGGGGAGCACAAAGCATTTCTTTTTCGAGTACCCAGAACCAAGAGTAGTCGCCCCTTCTGCATTCTGCCAATTCAATTCTATTATACTATTCATTGCATTATGAATCGGAACTGATTTCAATGACCTGGCGTGGTTTGGAATTTATTACATATACATCCTAATATTAAGTATATCCTACCTAGGTTCAGCTTCAGTGGTTGAAAGTACAAGTGCAGAATAAATATTATATTACAGTAAATTACTCAGATTTAGCCTTTTTGAATTTCAAACGTGATGCATCCGTATATATTTATATTAAGATTGTATTTTGACTGCATTGTTCGCTACAGTGCACTGATCTTCTCTCTTGAATAGAAAACAATGAAACTGACCTCAGAGGGTAGAGACCAATGCAGAACTTCTTTCCATTTCAGCTGACAACGGACAATTTAGAGCCAGGGGTACCAAAACAAAACTAACTGAAATTGAATGTGAGTTTGGGTGAGGTGAGAGGCTAACAACAGATGCAGTCTCTATTCTTCTCTCGTGCGTGCCTCTGAACAATGGATTGGGTCTACTCTGTAATGTATACAGCCACTATCGATTTAAATGTACTGTGATACTTGGTACAGATTAGCAATATTTATGTTATCTATACTAACTATCCTTAGAATTCATGCACATTCAATCCACATTGAACCCGATAATAAATAGAGACATTTAAATAGAAAGGCCTTGGACAGGTTTGCATTTAGGCGAGTTTGACTTTGACATTGACATTTTCCGCTTAGAGCCTAAAACAAAAGAGCTCTCTGTCTGGCAATGACTTGTATTTTACTTAGCAAGTAGACTTCTTGGACTAATACCATTTAAAATTATCCTCAAAATCCATTCACTCCTGCGCCACTCTTCGACTGAAGTATCTCTAGTGGGGCTTTTTAATTTGTTTAAAGTATTGTCGCTACGAAAGTCAATTCCTACCCTTTCATTCTTCTCCACGATGATCAAAGAATAAAACGTCAGAAATAATTGAGTGAAAGCTCTAGAGTAAAATGTCATTATAGAAACATCATAGCTGGTAGTTGAGCACAGAAACGACAGATTTAGAGCTTCTTAACAAAAAGATTGCATTAACCCGGCCCATATTCATTGACAAAGGAAATAGGGGTTGATAAAAGTGTATTTGCTCCCATGTCACTCTAATGTGGAGACTGTGTGATGAATTAACAAATCACACACCCAGATTGCATTAATTTCCTTTCGCTATTATAAACTACATTGATTAACCGAGCCTTGACGTATTATTTTCTAAATATTCGCTATATACACTATATTTGTAGCCATTATCACCAGTAAAGAGCACTTATAGAGTGTATAGAAGAATAACTGAATAGTTTATTCAATACCTTGAAGCAACCTGTAGTGAATATGTAGTTTATGTCCATAATGGCACAAGTCCATTATTGTATCTCTCCCGTTAACGATTTACCGTCAGCATTTGTAGAGAGAATGAGAAAAGTAGAAAAGAAGAGCTGCTGAGATGATGAAAACCTAGGAGGAGTAACAGAGTAAATAAGTAGATGATACGGAGGGGAGAAAAGTAGACAAGCTGGTTAGATCAAAGTTCAGCAATAAGAGAAGACAGTTAAACAATAGGTCTCTGTCTCCTTTTATGTGCTCCTTAATGAGTTTATATGGATGATAGGTGTGAGACTCTTCCCTCTCTCTCCTCCTGCCACATGAAAACTCTACTGCTAAATGTATATTTCCTCAAATGCATACAATACATCTTATGCGAGAGTTTGTAGCGATAGAGAAAACTGGAGTCATAGTGCTCTTCCACTTAGCTACTTACGTACATCAACATTCTAATCACTCAGAGAAAGCGAGAGCTTCCTGCAGTTCCGTATGCAATTCAGTCTGGCCATTATATTATGTAGTTTCTACAAACTCTAACCCTCCCTGTGTCTTTACAACTATCAAATATATTTATACATGCTTAACACTAAACACTACAGACTAACTCAAAGCTCTAGCATACAAAGAGGAAATCGAGACGATTATGAAACCCAGACAGGTTATCTGTGCTTCTCTTTATTTCTTAGTATCATTTTCCTCAGACCTTAACTCTCGAAATCTTAACCAAAATATTCCACTCTTCCCTCCAGTTCATCCACATACATTAGTAAACTACCATCCCCTTACTTAACTTGATTGCTAACAATCATCAAAACAAATCTTCGTTGCATATTTTTAGTTTATTGATAGGATACTCTAAAGATTTTACCTACAGGTTGTAGTAACACTTTTACTTAACTCCAGCAAATTAATATTACCGAATTAGGTTTGATTCGATAACAGTCTTGATATTCACAATGGATTATTTTAATGTATAATAAGGACTTATAGGTTGATTAATGACTGATGACTAAAAATGATCAAATTAATGAACTTTATCATTGGATTAAAACAAATATAAAATAGATTTTCTTTAAGAAAACGAGTCGAAAAATTTATTTGGTAAAGTAAAGGTGTTTTGTGAGATGACAAGGAGTGGTAGTCGATGAGGGATGAAGAAGGTGGAGTGTGGAGCCTTGAGGCAGTTAACCATGTAATCTATGAAAGTGAAGGTAACATATGAAGTGAGCGAAGAAGTAAAGAAGTAGGGACTAAGTGCTGAATCAAAGACTAAAAATGAAACTAAATAAAACGAAGGAATGAGGAAACGAGAAAGTCATGTCAGGTCTTTCTATGATATATCAGATTTCACATATAAATGCTTGGAAAGAGAATCAATGTCTGTGCAAAGACTCACTTTACTTATGCTCTATATAATTCGTTCGAGATAGTCGTGCGTCTCGTGACTGACTGGAGAATATTATATGCATGTGTACTATGTATGTCGAGCATAAATTGGTTGATGTTTGGTGTGCGCATATTATATTGCAGGGTATCGTTTGCCAGTGTCAACCATTTAAATTCGGGATGTATTATTTCATAGAGATACAGGAAAGTCTAGCTAACTAAACCGAACCGAGATTTTCTACGGCAGGCTGCGGATGTGCAAATGGAAAAAGGAAGAAAGAGGAAGCTTGGAATACTCAGTGAACTTAGGACTGAAAGGGAAGAGGGTTAGATGATTTCATTTCTTCTTGCTTTGGTCGCATCAGCCTCTCCACAACTTTTTCATCGCACAGCACAGACCCCTATATAACTGGAACAGGTTACTCAATACACATTCATAGATTTAGCTTACTTACGACTAGATTTATATGAAGAACGTACATACATATCGCTACGACTCGAATTACTTTATTTGGCTGGTTGCTGGTGTCGTTGCAGGCACAAAGAATAGACGATGCGGGCTTTATTGAAAGAGATCGAGAGAGATTTTCGGAGCACGTTCTATTGACTGATTGTGAGAGAGCTCTGCCTAGATCTATAGATCTTTATAACAGACATACTCAACAGCAGTGGAGAAAACCTGTGATTTCAGAAGACGACTTCTTTCGGATATTCTTCTACACAAGAATAAGTACACAAGTGCATACACACTACATACATTCCCACCCAACTAAAAAGATACCACCTTTCTATCTCTAATACAAAATTCTAAAGATAACGATACCAGCCTCAAAACCTTGGTCGATATTATTTTATTTATTCCAAATGTACATTCATTGACTTCTCACTTTTATGTGTAAATGCTTTCATCAATATCTAACCAGTAGCTGTCTCAATTTATTCTAACCATTAAGGCCCCAGCGTTTGTAGTTTGTACTTGCTTTGATTCCTGAGATTATTGATTTCGTCATATTTTAATCAATATTTTCATCAAAATGCTCAGATTTCTTTACTAGCAGATAAAATTGCTGTGCACATATTTAATAGAACGATTGGGAAGAGTAGGTACTTTTGGTCTGCAGCTTTCGAGTAATTGAAACTAAGCGTTGTCCTTTCACGAAACTTTAAGTTTGGCGCTACGCATACGTATTTCAGTTAGCGATTTTACATATCTCTAAATCAGAGGTTCCGTGGTGGAGTCAGTAGGGAGCTACTGCTTGCACCGCTGATATCGTGTACGGCAACCTTTCAGTTATTAGAGGTTCCGTGGTGGACTGAGTAGACTGCTTGTACCACTGATGCTGGGCAAGGTAACCATGCAACCTTACGTAAGGTACGTAAGTCTTGCCCGTAACTTTTCCTTTTTTACGTCACGCTGTCATTTTCTTCACGTAACGTAGGATTCCTATGTAAAGGGGGAGTAGCTTACGTAAGACGTTCGTTACGTGATTTGTTATGGAATAACGCTTACTTTCAAATAGCTGGCAGAAATTCTAATTGTCGATCTATTGACCTGTTTCAAAAATATAAACGTTTTCAGGGATAAAGTATATACGGAGTTAATTAGTTTTTGAACCGCATTTTATTTAAAAGTTGCAATTGAATGCAGAAAACAAATGAACTTTATACTAGCAAAAGTGTATTACCTAACGTGGGTTTTGAATGTTATCTCACTCCGGTTGCATTATTTTGTGTAGGAGCGTGTGAAGTATGTTCGTATAGAAATGACAGGATGCATCCCTTCAGTCCGGATGCTCGTGTATTCATATAGCTTTTCTTCATCCTCCCCAGACATCTCCGACATTCACTTGACATTCAAGTCAAAGCAGGCTTATCATTCAATCAGAGCTGTTAGCTGTATAGTCACGTAGGGTATATAATTTGCATTTTCCTTTTTCGCTCC
This sequence comes from Tomocerus maximus, assembly GCA_019776445.1. Classification (NCBI taxonomy): domain Eukaryota; kingdom Metazoa; phylum Arthropoda; class Collembola; order Entomobryomorpha; family Tomoceridae; genus Tomocerus; species Tomocerus maximus. The sequence continues at coordinate 2,068 of JABASH010005178.1, read as the reverse complement.
TTAACTTTGACAAAATCTCCGATGTCCTTGTGCTGTGCTGTTTTCCCAAATTGTATCCTATGCAATCTAAACGGTTAAGTCTGTAATATCCAGTGAAATTGAACAAAAGATTATAATATTAGTTTTGGTACATAAAATGTTTTTCCAAGTGCGTAAAAGAGTAGCGGACAATTTATTAAGATTATCTCCGTATGCAATAAAGGCGGAAGATTATCTGTTATAAACGTCTAGTTCCGTTAACGCCTCCTGCCATAAAATAGCTTTCCATTCTCACGAAGACTTGTAGAATAAGATAACCAACTAAGGATAAGCCCAAAATAATACGCAGGGAACTGCGTAAATTATTTTTAAAGTGACAAAAATTGGTGTGATTTCTAAAGAAGGAATTTGTATGCAATGCAGTGGTAGTTGCATTCTTTGGGAATACAAAAGCTCCGTTGTTTCGTACATATGTGTGAAAGTGATGTAATGCAATGCAATACAAACACAAGGCACGCAGTAAGATAATAAAGGAACAAATGATGCGATTTTCTTCGCTGAGAACTGTGTAACTAACTAACATAACAAGAATGCCATACCTTGAGTACAAACAGAAATACGCCTACTCCCGATGCACTACTACAATGCGGTAGCATTAAAACGTTCGTATCTTCTAGGTGCAGTGCAGCATCTTTCCTCAATCTTGTGAAAAGATGAACCCAGAGTAGCGGAAAGAAATTCTAAGCTTGAGCATTAGCACTTTGTTCGTATTGTCACGTCTTACCTATAAAAGCTTACTTTTTTACGTTTTGTGCAATAAGGAGCAAGTGCAATGGAAATCTCAAGAATAGCTGAACTTTCAGAGGGTGGACACTTCTCCGAGTTATTATTTTCTATTCTATGCTATATCATCCTAAGCATATCTATTTAAAGTGAGCATTGCATCTCTCTATGAACAATGCTTGCGTAAGGACAAACATTAACTTTGTGTTATCTATATTTTTCCTATTTCCTCCTGCATCCTCTTGTCAAAAATTTCCAGGGTTATTTTCTTTTAGGGAAGACCTGCGACTTGTGTATAAATTGGAGAATTCCCCTCTTTGTGTTTTGTTGTAAGGTTTCCCTTTTTCTTGCTCATCCGAGAACTGTTTTTCTTTCCATTTCAAGTTCATGGTCTGCAGACGTCTTTCTCCTTTGTGTATGAGCATCCTTTTGCCCGTCAAATATATTTGCAGCAAAGTTAGGGTATTTTGCAATACCCAGTAGTATTTATATCTGTCTGTAAATGCGTGGTATGTCTAAGTATGTATTTTAATACCTATATACATACTACATGTACTTACATCTTAACATTTTGGCTTGTTTTGGGACAATCCTTTTGCTTATACACAATAAGGCTTATTGCTTTCTTCGTGTCTTGTGAAAAAGACTGTTGCTTCCTCCAGGGTTGTATTATGTGCTATATACAAATAGACTGGCGAGTATATCAAGATATACTAAAAGCAAGAAGTTCCCCTCTGTCTTTTCAAGTAGGCAGTTTAGATACTATCAGTATGTACTTTTACGTTATGCTTACCTACAAAGTAGTCTCTCGCATACAAGATTGGAATACCGGTATACGATATTTCATAAATATATTTCGTCAACATCAAACGAAACGCAAATGCTCCTGCACTCAGAATACAGATGAAAAACTTAGGGCCCATTCAAATATCACGGAAATTTAGGTAGGGACAAATATGGAGATATTATATTATCATACTCAAACTTTAGGTTTAGACTCTTATTTAGGGGATAGATACGTTGTTGCGTTGAAGGAAAACTTTCGGTAGCTAAACCAGGAGTAAGCTGTAGCTTCATCGTGAGTCACATTGTGCATTTCCGTGAAAGTTGCACAAAAGTGATTCAGTGTTGTCTTATCTGCCCTGTGCATTTGAGTGGCATATATATAGACGCTTTCCGTGATTTACATTTTCCCAAAAGATGCGCACCGTCTGGTGTGTGACTAGCCATAGAATATATTATTTGCTAAATAAAATACTTATAGAGATTGTATAAAGCTAAGTATATCTGTATATTTAGTAGTCTA
>JABASH010005177.1:0-12537 GCA_019776445.1 Tomocerus maximus | reverse complement strand
AAAATCTTTTGAAATTCATTTTTCTCAAGAATCCATCTCGGATGTAAATGCATAAATGAAAGAAATGATGATTTCTACCCACAACCTTCGATATCAGTTATCTTAATTGATTCTTTTTATTCCGACACAAAAACAACTTTCATGGTACACTATAGGCCATACTCTATCAGAGGATAAGGATATCACGCAATAATCGCCACGCCAGCTTAAATAACATTATAGAACATTCTAGTCAGTTTCGGGCCATACTCTAGCAAAGGATAAGAGGATATCATGCAACAACCGCCACGTCAGCTTTAACAACATCTAGATCATTCTAAAAAAAGCGAATAGGTATTATAAACAATTTATTAGAATTGACTGGTGCCGACTGTAGTAAAATGTAGTTGATAGAATCTATAGAAGTACTAGAAAGTTACCCATCCTACGGACGGCGGTAACAGAGTTTAGCGATACCAAAAATTTCCAAAAATTAAAAAAAAATTCTAAAGTGTTGTGTAGTAAGATAAATAAGGCCTAGACCTAGACACAACATTTTTAAAAAAAATTAATTTAATTTTTTTAATTTTTTGTTATCGCTAAACTGTTGCCGCTCCGTCCGTAGGACGGGTAACTTTCTAGTATTTTATGTATTTACTACTTGAGGGGTTTCGAAATATTTTTATTCCACAATTTCAACACTTACATAAAATACATTCGGCTTATCTTATAATATTTTATTCCATAATCATAGGCATTTTCAATCCATTGTTTTGCCTGTTTTGTTTGAGGTATGAGTAACAGGAGCATTTAACGCTACTTTTTTAAGATAAGCATTCACCGGAGTTGTTTGCAAAAGCTGAATAAGATTTTCTTCCTCCAATTTCGGGTAATTGATTAACATTTTCAGCACGTTGTGCTTGCCCAATAAGATATTTCCTGCTTCAGTCGGAGGATTACAAATAATACATGTAATTTGTCCTCCTATGAAACAAATAACAATTATGGAAGTCTATAAATATCAGTAAATCAATAATTAATTTGTTTATAATGTAAATATATGTGTAATTACGCCGTATTGGCGCAATTTTGCACCCGTTGCACCACCCCCATCCATTTTCAATAGACTCCTCGTCAAAAATTGCCAAATCTTTTATCAGTGGTCGATTACAATGATCACAATTGTCTACAATAATCAAACGTAAATTATAAGTGCTTTAGTATGAAATTGAAATTTAATTTTCATGTTTTAATTTTATTACTATTTTGATAACAATTTTTAACACCCAATCTGCACATTCAACAGAATCGTCGACTTTAGTGTTCTACCTGTTTGGAATTTTCCAGCTCATTCTACAATTACCTAAAAATTTTAAAATAAAAAAATGAAGACTATATTAAATAGTTCTTAAGAAATCCTCATCATAGCAGCACAGTATCACTCAACTTTAGATATTACTTTAAATGTATGGAAGAAACGGAATTACATCTAAATATTTAACTAGTACTGGTGAATAAATGAAATTATTTTACACACTCAAAGCGACTAGCACGAAAGATATGAGTATACTTTTAGTATTTGGCGATGGCGACAATTCATGTGCCTTTACTGTAACCTGTTTTGTGTTGCCACGTGAATCTGTCATTTTCGCAAGAATTGGGTCACATTTCTTGTCACAAGTATCACCCATCTCTTTCGTGCTAGTCGTTTTGAGTGTGTAACATAACTTCAATTACATATACACTATACACTAGTGCCAGTTAAATATTTAGGTTGAATTCCATTTCTTAAATTCTCGCTATACATTTAAAATATTTATCTTGGAGTCGTGTGGTGCTGCTATAGTTAGGGGTTTATGTAAATTTATTGACAGGATTACCTACTAAACGGAGTTGAAAAAGGCTGCTAAATAATTAACAAAGGTTTAAATAGATAATGGATGTTGTCACGTGGAGCATACATTAAAAAAGACGTAAAAACATAAGGAAACTTATCCTGACAAAACTTTATCAGGATAAGTTTGTTTGTCTGACTAGTCTGACGTGACGACTCAATATTTTGCACGCACGAACAACTTCAATAGGCCACTAGGGCAGTAATTTGATTTGTTATCTCTCTGTAACCACAAAATTGTGATCTTCAAAAAACCCTGTCTGGTAAAAATGGAGTACTTAATTTGGGTTTTAATACGTTCCTAAATATCGAAAACCAAATTACGTCGATTTTCTCTACATTATGTCCCTCCTTGAGACGTGGAAGGAAAATCCTAACTGTTATTTAACTTAATACAAATGACAATTAACGACTTTGCAGTGTCATAGTTTAAGTTAATAAAAAAATACGATAGTAAATTTAATGTTCTGCATTATAAGAATTAAAAATTACTATTCTTAGAATTATTTAGCTCTAAGAAATTGAAACTAACTACCATATAGCCCCTAATTATTAGCATGAATTCTTTCTAAGCATTTTACTACCTGACAGTATACTTTTCTCTTAAACATATTATATAGGCCTTGCCATTACCTGTATATTGAACAAATTGCAACCAACTAAAATGAAAAAATGTTAGCAATGCGTTATACGATTATTTATCTTTGCTTGGGTGGCATTACCCCATAAGGAATCAAAGCATCGTTAGATTTTAGGCTTTTAGAGAAATTGCGAGTTTCATGTGCAACATTTTTTAGACACTCCATCTTTTCATAAAATGGAAAATGATGTTTGATAACCAGCTCACCCAACCATGGACGATACAAAACCAGACAACAGTGACACAAACAAACACAAAAAATGAAACGGTTGCAAAGGAATACGATAACTTTGTTTTATCAAAGGAGGTTTGTGATCTGAATATTATTTTCAACCCTCATTCTTACAAAAACGTTATTTCTATAATATTACGACAATCATGGTGTGTTTATTATAGTCATGCAAGAAACAATAGCCGAACCATCTCTCGGAGAATTAAATGCGATCATCAAATTCAACACACATTTGGTTTTCTCCACATCTATTAAAGGCGAACAAATCAAAAATTTAATATATGGAAACAAAGTTACGACATTCCAGTCGTCGTCAGCTAACCCACTTTTAATAGAGAGAATGTACAAGAAAAACCGGTTGATTTCGCTAGATGGAAGCGAAATGTTTGTCCGAGTTTCAAATGGCCCTTCACAACATCGCCAAAATTCTCCTAAATCATACCTGAGTGTGATTAAGTCTATCTACAACGACTTCGACTTTCAATTGGCATATATAACTGGCTCTATGATGCTATTAATTTCTCAATTAGCTGAATCATTTAATTTTACTCAAGTTTTTGTTTCTACTGGCAAATCCAAACGGTAAAGTAATAATTTAGATGATATTCCTCATACCGTGTGGAACAATTCATGCAGAAGAGTCAGGCAAATCTTATTATTCAACATTATTGAAAGAAAAATCTGACAATGTTTTTGACCATTCGAGGGAGTAGCGAGCTTTCGGATACAGAGAAACTAAAACGGCAGTTCGTAGTATATAAATTACTCTCTGTCTCTTAACTGGACCACAAAAAAGTCTCTAAACTGGACTTGATACTTTTTAGCACCCAATTGATATTATCATTGTCCTTGCCCCTTAAAGAACATTATTATTTATCTTTTTAGGAACTTTGTCTAAAATGTTAAAAGATTAAAAAAGCATACTGTTTTTCGATATTGCAATAGATGACCATGCTTATTAAAAACAAACCAATATTTATGTTATTAGCGTATAGGTCCTCTGCAAATAATCAATCATGAAAATGTAAAGTGCACTAAGCTGATATCAATACAGTGTCAAATTTAATAGAGTCATATTGATTATTGAAATGCCATTTTGTTAACCATATTTTCTATCGAGGAATTTATAATCGTCCGAGGACCATATTTTCTTGGCCTATATTATTTTTTTATATTTTATCTATTATACCAAGTCAAAAAATTTCAAGAATATAGTTTAAATTGGGCCTGAAATTGGATTAAAAATCATTCAATAATTAAAATTGACCATGGATAACTCACCCGATGTTCTTTTGAGTCCAGAAGAAGAGGAGAACCTAATTGGAATCGGAATTTGGTCATTAAGAATGGCGAATATTTCTGGTTATTATTGTTTTACATTAAAAAGAAGGAGAAACAATTTTCGATTTCTTGAATCGAAGTTGATTTCCATGCCGATTTTGTGGAACATCATCCTACAGATTACATCTGTGTTGTACGTGACATACCAAGTGAATATTTTCACAACGACAGATTCAAAACTGTTAACTTCCAACGGACAGACAGTTTATCTTACTTCAATCATAATGGGAATATCTCTTACAATTGCAACTACAACATTAAGAGTTCTGGGAATTTGGCAGAGAAAAAGCCACATAATTATTTGGAAATCTACCGTAAAATTTTACGAACAATTGCGAAAAATAACACCAGACTTTGACAAAAAATATAATTGTCTACTAAAAAAGATTTACAAATCGTTGAGAAACTTTTCATTTTGTATAATTACTTTGATCCTCTGCGTACTTTCAGGGCTAATTTATAGTTTGTTGGTACAAAAGGTTAAAAATGGCCATTCAATACCATTTTCAGCCAAAATCCTTCCAGCAATTAACTTCTTAAATACATTTTTCCAAGTGGTCATTCATAAAGTAAACTCGATGTTTTTTATTTTCTTCGTAAAGTCGTTTAATTTTGGTTTGCGTGTCACAACTTATGAGCTAAATTCCCTGACTAGTTCTAGTTTTCCTGTTGATACATTCATTACTAAATCCTATCTAGGTAATTCTTTCGATTCTGAACCGGAAAATAATCTCAGTTTTGAAAAAAGAGAAAGTCTTGTAAAATTACTAAACTTAATAGATTCATTGGAAGAGTTAATTAAGCAATTTTCGAATACTTTCACTAAAGGGATATTAATAGATTACATATTCACATTAATATACGTTATGGGAATTGTTTTTATTTTATCAATTTTTCCTTTTCCTAATACACTACAGTCAATACAAGTGATTTCTTCCATAGTTCTTTATATAATAGTGATGTATTGGCTTTGCAAAGAATGTGGAATTGTTACTGAGCTGTTTCGAAAAGTCTTGCATAAATTACAAAATGTTAGCTGGGCTCTTCGCACTTCAGAAATAGAAACGAAGGTATTTTAATTTTAAATTTATACTAATTCCATTTCGTAATTAAGTAATTACTTATTATAATATAGTAGAGATAAATATTAACAACACTACTGGAGAAGAAAAGTTTTATTCGTTGATCATAAATATTAATCATAAATTATGTATTTAATATATAATAACCGCACCTTAATTTCATTTTTTCAACCGCATGGCAATTCAGATTCTACTACTTTCGGCCAGGATCTCAAAAATTGCTCCTTCAATTAACGTGGGAGGATTTTTTAAACTCAACTGTTCATTATTGACGTCGGTGTGTATTTATTATGAGTCGGTTATGTTCAATTACTATCCAGATTATTAGTATACCTCAAGACGCTAAATGGCATTTTTTATTTTTCAGATTTTGAATGCAATGATTATATACATTGTTATTTTGGTCCAATTTCGGTGCTCTGAGGACTAAACTGATCAAAATTGGAAACGTTTACTGGCTTCCTTTGGAATTTTTATTTAGATAGTTATAGTTACAGCCAGCCATTATTAATTACTAGGGCCCCAGTACTGTTAAGAATTTCGAAAGGTTTAGGCATCAATACCTATTTGGTTTAATTTTGAAAGATGTTAACAAAGAGTGGAGTTTGTTGTTTTGTATATCTATTACAATTTGCACATTATGCATCAAATAGGAGTTTGCACATTGCATGCAGTCGGCCCTACCGTCTACCGTACATACACTTAACATCTTCAGAAATATTTTTATTTAGTAGAATTATTATTATTGTTACAATTATTGTAGCAATATAAAAGACTGGCCCACGCCTATCGTTCAAAGTGGCCGTTGGCTTTTTAACTAGAGTAAAGTGTCCTAGTCTGGTACCAATTGTTCGTTATATTCATATTATTTAATTAATTATTTAACTCATTTCATTTAATAATTAGCTTACGAATATTTTTTTGAAAATATTTCTCAATTCAATTTTCATGAATTACATTATTTCACGTAGCATAATCACCTAATTTACTAATCTTATAATTCATTTTATTCAATGCTTATGCGCAACGATGTTCATAGAAAACTAATTCAATACCAAGAACAAACAGTACCTAGTTATTTATAAGAAATCTATGTAAAAATGATAACCATTGCAACACTTAAAAATAAGGCCATGTTCACTTAAGCTAATAAAATTACTAATAAAATTGCCGATTTGTGAGAATTAAGGGAAAAAATCCGTGTTGAAATTTTGTCCATTTTTTGTATTTTGTCCATGCCGGTTGACAATATGGACGAAATGGACAAAAGGTCAACCTAAAGTCAACCAATCTAATTTTAAATATTTAGAGAATGAAATATTGCCTAAAATTAAGAAAATATTAGTCTAGTAACAACAGATTACAAAATGACGCATTATATCGATTTTTAACTGCAATGTTTAGGATGTTTAATCTGCTGTTGACTATTGAAGGACAGTATCACTTTGACATTCATTTTGACCAGGCCATTTTGTCCATTTTGTCCACTGTTGTGGTTTTAACCCCGTCCCAACCCTGGAAAAAACTGTTACAAAGCATATGCCATTCCTGTCAACTCAATCACATGTTGAGTTGATATATGCATTTTACTTTAATATCTGTATTTAGTTCATGTTCTTGAACAATGCAAATTTAATACAAACAAACTGTCCAGAAAGCCTAGGCACTTAAATAAATTAAAATTGAACCTCAAATAATGCATATTCTCAATTACTTATAACCTAAATAATTGGCGTTTCATCTAATCTTTCTATCTGGTGGTTACTTCATACTTGAAAAAAGTAAAATTAGTGGGTGGCTTAGCTAATAAAAATAAATTGAAATATCATTAATTGATTCTACGTTTTATTACTAATATACAGATACACATCCACGAATTAAGAAGAGAAATACTCAGCATTTGTACAAAATTGGTCATGGAGATTACACAATTTTCTAAACCGAATCTTCACGACGAGGATATCTTAATTAAAACTGGAAAATGGGCATTCACCATGGGGAACATTTCTGGTTACTGTTGCCTAATAATGGGGAAAACAAAAGACAATTTTCGAATTTTGAACTCCCCAAAGTTTTTTTCGTTTTCTGTGTTTTGGAATTTATTTCTTCACATTGGCTTGATTTTAAAAATTTTAGTTTTTGTAGAACTTTTAATGAAGACTAAAGCATCCACCATTGAACGAACGTCATTTTTGAGCAGTTTGATAATTGAATTGCTGCAGTCAATTGTTGCCTCACTGCTAAGAATTTTGGGACTCGGTCAAAGACAGAGACAACTTGCTATTTGGAAAGCAACAATTAATTTCTATAGCGAATTACGAAAAGTAAGCTCAGAGTTTGACAATAAATATTGCCATCTCTTGAAAAATATTTTCGGGTATTTAAGGAATTATTTCGTTGTAGCAGTCTTTGCTAATATAATTTTTCTATCATGGTTACTCTCTACGGTGGCAATGAACAAAAACATAATTTTATCCTCACAATATATTGTCTATATGTTTTATCAGGCCTTGCATATTTCTGGAACGATATTCCATGTAGCAAATTCACTTTTGCTTGTGTTTTTCATACGAATATTTAATCTAGGATTGAATGTCATGATTACTGAACTCGAGGAGTTTACCCTCATTTCTAAAATTGGCAGAGATGTTTATATTGATGAATATATTTTTGTCAAACCTCCAGCCAAAAGATTTGATCTGTTAGAAAGCATGAAACTAAGTGAACGTAAAAGCAGAATTAAACTTATTAAAGTATTGCAATTAATAGATTTATTAGAGGAACTGATTTCAGAGTTTTCGAATACTTTTGCTATAGGAATGCTAATAGAATGCACATTTTCAATTATGTTCATTTTTGGAAATATATTTTTCATCTTGACTTCAACCCATGGAAGTTTATTATACTTGGCCATGTCGATTACTTCAACTTTAATCTACGCGATTGTTTTCTACTGTTTATGCAATGAGTGCGAGACCATTACTAATCGCTTTCATAATGTTATGAAGAAGTTACAAAATCTTCCTCACCATCTTCTTACTTTGGAAATAAAATCAAAGGTAATAAAATTAATCACTATTTCGTTATTTACAGAATGCATTATGCTAATCAGAATAATAAATGTCATCCGAGGTATTGTATTGTATGTACTATGATGGGCAATGCACATTATTTTAGTTTTGCATTCATGAAAGAATGTGCTCATAATGTCCTTAGCCGTACTTCTTACTTTGAGACGGTGGGTAGTGAACAAGGGCGTAACTAGAACGGCTAAAACTGGGGGCTTAGCCTTGCAAGTAGTTTTGAAATAAACGAAAATCGCGCCAAGGACGAAACAATTTGCCGTTTTTAACCGAAAATACCCAAACGGCATCGATATCAGAGAGAATTAAGCGCTCATTTTTTCCTTTTTTCATTTATAGTCTAATATTTTCTCATTTTTTTGGAATTTTAGGGGGGCTCAGTTTACCTAGCCCTCCCTCTAAATACACCCTTAGTGATTTGTATTTAATTTGAGCATAGGGGTTTTATCAAACTTCACAATGTAAAGTAAATTTTAATAACATAAATAATTTTATAAACAATAATTTACTGTTTGACTCGCAGGTGTCTGCCTAGAGTATTGATTTTAATTTTAGCTTCATTTATAGGCCCCTAATGAAAAATATTGTATCAATTGTAAGAATTCCATTCAGTATTAGAAAGTGTATTATATAAGTACGCCCAAAATTCAATTTATTCATTTGCACTGGTTCCAAAAGTGTTTGTAGTATGTGGAAAATGGTTCCATGATATTGATTTTATTGTAGATTGACGTGGGTGCTATGTTTACTGAAGAAATTGACTAATAAAACTAATGTTTTCAAGTGGTTTAATATGGAAAACATAGAAAAAATATTTGTTTAGCGCAATCTAAAAAATATGCATTTAACGAAGTAAATTAAAATTCTTGGAAAAATATTGAATGATCATAGTTTAGGTACTCCAACCATCAAATGTGCACTAAATCATTTTTGAAGTAGTAGTACTTATCTGCTACCTTATTGTTAACATAATAATTAATATTATGTCTTATTTCATCTTATTCCAACTTTAATTGACTGAAATATGGAAAGTTCATATTCATATACTCCAAACGATGAAGATTCCCTAATTAGAACAGGGAGATGGGTTTTTGCAATTGGAAAGATTTCTGGCTACTTTTGTCTGACTTTTGGGAAATCAAGAGATAATTTCCTATTGTTAAAAAAACCAAAATTATTTTCCATTTCTATAATTTGGAACGTGGTTATTGTCACTATATTTCTTGTTAAAACAATGATCAGCATTGTCTATTTTAAATACTACAAAGAATATGTCAGTCGCTTCGGGATAACCACATTCTATACACTGGCCGTACTAAACATTTCAATAGGAACATTTACGTCTTTATTACGAATTTTCAGTATCTGGCAAAGAAAGGACCATATCGACATCTGGCAAGCTACTGTGGCATTCTATAGTCAATTAAGAAAAATGATTCCTGACTTTGATAACAAATATTCTCAATTGTTGGCAGAAATTGGCAAAAGTCTCCAATATTATTCAGTCATTATAATTCTTCTCTTTGTAATTAGTAGTATATGGCCAATGGAAAAGCTTGTGGTTGAACATATTCGAGATAATATGCAATCATTATCAATATATGAGGCTTTACGAATACTATACACTATTCTGACAGTTTTTCTCTCTCATTTTCATGTTGCAAATTCACTGTTATTTAATTTCTTCGCAAAAATATTTAATTTTGGATTGGTCATAGTTATTCAAGAGCTAGAAGCATTTTCGCAGACTGTCCATAAAAATATATTTACTGTGAGACCTTTTGAGGAAAAGAAAATTACGAATCACTCAGAAGAGATCGAATTTCGTCAAAAAGAGGAAATATCTAAATTACTGGATATAATCGATGTGCTAGAGGAATTAATTTCAAAGTTTTCTTCAACATTTACCAAAGCAATATTAATTGACTGTTCATTTACACTTTTGTTTATTTCCGCATGCGCATTTTACGTTTTAACTTCCTACAAATATATTCCTTACATAGTAGTCCCAATTTCTCCCATGGTTCTGTTTTCGTTTTTCCTTTATTTGTTATGTAACGAATGCGGAAAGATCCCTGAACAATACTTTAAGATATTGCTCGCTTTACAAAACCTACCATATCGAATTTTAACTGGGGAATTAAAATCTAAAGTAATTCTGAAAAACGAATTTAATAATTTAAAAACATTTGATTTTATATTTACCAGTGTATAAATATTAAAAAGCTAAAAATTTGTTTGCTAATATAAGCTTAGGCAATGGGAAAGATAAATTTTTTGAAACTAGTAAATTACTATTTTGGGTAACATTTGCAGTTTGCAGTGCAGAAACCTATTTATCTTTGTAAGGTTTAATAAGCTATTTATCTATCTTTATATTTCAGATTTTATTAATTGCGTCCAGATTGTCCTCTAATTCACCATGTATCAACGTTGGAGGATTTTTTAGACTAAACTGTTCTTTAATGACCTCGGTAATTTTATTTAAGATCTTGAAATTACAGATACATATACCCTGACATACCCTATACCCTATATAAATGACAAATTTAAATAAGACTATTGTTTTACAGGCATTAAGTGCAATGATTACCTACATCGTCATCTTACTGCAGTTTCGCGTATCCGAGAACGATAATATTAGCATCAAAGCAAATGTAACAGTAATCGCCCATTAGTATTATTTGTGTTTTATTTACGTTCAAGATATATCTCATAAATAATAGAATCATAAATAATTAACTATCACAGCAATAAATTCACAATTCTTAAATAATCCTGGATTATTTAAGATCTCTAAAAGATGATACTACATTGGAGGAAGCTATATCGTTAGTCCTAATATAGTTAATATTTGCAATATTTAATGTCAATGATTAGATGCCTAAATACACTAAAAAATACATATTAAACTGTTTCTAAATCAATTTTAAAATTGTTTTAATTTCATCCTTTTCGGTGATTGTACATTACAATTTAGAAAATACGTTTATGACTATTTTCTTCAAAATTGGGGATAAATGGGACCATTTTTCGAAAGGGAAACATTCGATGGAGTCTCTGAAGGGGTTCCTAAAGTCTGGTCACCCTGACTGAAGTCTAAATAATATGTACTTTTCGAATTATTTAACTAAAAGGTTCTGATATTATATTTTATCGGTTTCCAAAGAAGTCTCAGTAACCGAAAAGAAGTCTCGGTTGTTCTGTTTCAATTTTTACTTCTGGATAAACTAAATGCTATTTTGTTTGCGGGGAGGCGTGAGATTTTAGTGATTTGCCGCGACAGATTCAAAAGATCTCTGCATGATTTTCTGCCGGCGGTCGCTTCTTCACTTGACTTTACTGTTAGCGCCTTTTCACATCGCCAACAATTATTTTTTTAATTGTTGTTAATGTAAGACTGAAAAATAAAACTGCCATCGTCTATCATAAAAATGGAACTGCCGGGTCTTCTTCTTTCCAGTATAGCCATTGCCATTGTTGTCATTTTCCTTGTACTTGTCTACACTAAAATTAGGTCACCAATCTTAATTTGTTATTTCAATTATTTAAATATAAAATACAATTATTTTGAATGGTGTAGTCAAAATATTTGAGAGAAATTAATTTTACGATTTTATTTTTGTACAGGAGAAGTATCCCAGCCTGGGTTAACTGTTGGTTCTGTCAAACAGACAGTAAAGTTCCTTATTCTCTTAGAAATAACTGGACTTGTTCTACTTGCAGTCAATACAACGGATTTTCACAGGTTTTTATCATATTATTATTATTATTATCACTCAATTTATTTCCATTCGAACTTCCCTTATTTGCTACAGCATTTTTGATTTAGTTTCCATATTTAATTTGTAATTAACAATTAACCAATATTTCCAAATTAACAATTGATATTTGTACAGTCAGCTGGTGGTCCTGGTCTTTTATATCCTAATAACTCAAGTCTACCTTAACTAATTAGACAATTTGACTTTAATCCCCCATTCACATATTTATTTTACATTTTTGGTACTTATTATGACTCGTTGACTAAAAATAAACCTACATTTCACTTCGGCTAACCTTGATTTTTATCATCTTATCTCTCATCTTAACTGACGTTTGAAACTGACTAAATGGACAAATCAGCTAATATACTTTTTTATTGATAAGTGTCAAGCGTTGATAACACTTCACAAGTTCCCTTCATTTTTTGGCGCTCTAACTAAAATTATTTTAAACTCAAATCACTGGATTCCCTGCTGAATTCCTAAAATGTTTTCAGGAAATATTTGGTATTGTACTAAAAA
>JABASH010005176.1:0-12538 GCA_019776445.1 Tomocerus maximus | reverse complement strand
CATCACAATTAAATTATAAGTGAAAAGAAGGAATATAGAGATAGAAATCACTGAATATCGTTGATTATAACATCTCTTAAGGCAACAATTACAATATTTTCAATCAATAATTAGTAATTATTATAATTATATTACAGTATTTCCGAGAAACTCATTGACTCATTAACACTCATAAATACAAATACAAGTAAAACACAGTGCTTTTATTTTTCCTTGATAAAGTCTGTTCACACTCATTCTGTATAATTAGACAGTTAGATTTAATGCCAGCAACACTAACACTACATCATTCAACTTCAACATCTAAACAGCATATACATAATTTCAACAACCTGCCAACATTAAATTGACAGATGCTATTAAATACTACCTAATTACGTTATTATAGTCTAGCCCCATATGATATTAATTAGTTTATTACAAAACTGTAGTAGAAGAGTACAGCAGGTTCAAGAAATGTTCAGTTTCCATCACATGATTATGAATTTAGTTTTCCAGTTCCTCGAATTCTTCAAATCTTAACACTTGCAAAATTTATACGTAATTGGTCTGCGAAGCGTAGACGGGTGATGTGAATTTTCTATAACTTAATAATAATTTCATTATTATTTAACATCTCCAGACCGAATTCCTTTAACAACAACTGGTCGATTTCTTAACGTTCCTTTCCTTTTCTTGCTCGTCTATAAAATTAACATTTTTTAATTTTAAAACCTGAGTTCTTGAATAAAAAATAAGGAATGACAAGATAATTTAAAACATACATTGTCATCCATCGCACTCTTTAAACCATAAAATACATATTTACGTAACTTCAGCTTCACGATACACATATGATATGAAATTCTATTTATAATGTTTCAATGTTTTTAATACCTTTTTTGTCAGAGCAGCTTTGGTTTTTACTTTCCTAGAACTTCTTGGAATTCTAGGACGATTGAATTCTGATGGCTTTTTAACACGATATATTCTGACAAGCCAGTGTTCTGATGTGTACGCCTCCTCCAAATATGTCAGTTCGATATTTTTATTGCCGATTACAGAATTTCTTGTCCTGTCAAACCCAGTATAGCCTCCAATCTAAATATATTTTAATAAAATCATATATTATTTTCCTTTCCAGCAAATATGTGTGTGCAACAAATACATAATACTAAAAATCTTACTCGAACATCACCAAAACGGTAATAAGACAACTTGTACATCAAGCAATTCAACATCGTTTGACTGGCTTCTTCGTCCACTCGATATTCGCCTTTCGCCGTGAAATAATCTGCCTCCTAAAAATAATAGTAAATTCAATAGAGACATGGCAAAATATTTTATTTAATACGCAATCAAAGAATAACATGGACCTAGACCTACCCTTATATCCTGAGGATGTTCTCCTTCAGCAATTCTCACCATCCATAAGAACTTGTTGATATCATCGCCAGAATAGCCAATAAGGCCTCCGAATATTACCAGAACATAATCAACATCTAAGCTGGTCATTATTTTGTAGGCTTCTGGCTCTGTACTGGACATAGCTTTTCCCACCTAGAGGAATTTACATGACCAGTTACGAAAAATCCTTGGCGAATAGCTAAGACATTTATAAATATTTAATGAACCACAAAATGTAGCAACAGATTTAATCAATACCAGAGCTATATGACTGTTATTCCACGTGTTGTTGTCGACTAGCGTAGTACGATTGCCCATTCCCGCTATCTGATAGCCATAATCCCACCACGACATAATTCGGGCGTCATCAGCTGTGTTTTGCCATAACCAAAAATATGCCTCACGGAAATCGTCAAGGATTTGCCTGTAAAACCCCCCAATTGAATAAGTCTATTTTCTCCGATTTCAATCATCAAGTAAAAATAATATATTATCATTTAAGTTATGAGGGCTCTATAGTAGAAAACAGTACCTTCCACTTTGATCGTAAGTAGCCAATACAACACTAGGACTCGAATAAGCATTAGAAGTAACCCATGTACAATGGACAGCAAATAATAGTAAAATAAACAGTACTGCAATTAAAACAATTATTCTTAGGTTTCCTCCGATTGAGTTTTCATCCTTAGCATGCTCATGGGGCATTTTTCGAACTTTGCCAGCCTTAAAATTGAAAAACATGAAAATTGTATGAAATCCATTAATTTTAATAAAAATTTAAAGTTACCTCTATACGCAAACTATATAAGCGAAATGGTAAGAGAATTTACCTCGTCATAAAGATTGTCATTCTTTCCAGACTGATCAGTTTGCGGACTCTCATCATCTTTCAAATATAATTCGAAGAGCGAAGAGAAAGCAATGGCACTTAAGACGCATACGACAGGAGTAAGCGTCAGAATCAGTCTGACCATCACACCAGCAAAATATGCAGCAAACAACGCGTACAGCACAACTATTAAAAAAAGTAGTAAAAATCAAAATAATTTAGAAAACCGAAGTAGAGAGGAATTTTTTGAAAAATTATGATTTTGCAACTTACTAAATACTCTCTCGTCATTTATCTTCTTAATACAAAACCACATTCCAACAGGAAATGTGGTCACTAAAATGTGAAGATCGAAGAACAAGGAAAACCAGGTTGTAGGTTGATGTTCCGAAACAGAAGCAATGATTGGGATGTGAATTTTGGCATATCCGGTATCCCAAAGAGAATAAAATCTTCCACTCCAAGGAGCGATGAATCCAGCGTATGTGAGGCCAACCACCGTTACAAAAACAATCCCAGCTGCTGCAGCACTTGCGAACACGAAGAAGTGTCTGAATTCTTGCTTGCTCAAAAACCGTTGTAAGTATTTCAAGAAAGCTACAGCGTTCAGCAATGCGAATACACCTAGAAAATATAAAATAGAATTAAAACTATGCACACACTGTAATTTAAAAATTGATACAGGCGAAATGCAAATAATATTGTCTAACAGACTTCACTTCAAAAATCTAAACAATAATATATATAGGATATAATAATGCAATCATATATACAGATATTAAGATAATGGCTAATCCATATTTTGTTGAATAAATACTATGTACATCACAATAAGATTGAATAAACACGTAAATATACACTTATTAAAAAATGCTAATAAAACAATAACGCTCCATACCAGCTGAAGCCATATGTTCACTAGTCCTCACAGGCTGGAAGCCAACAAAAGGAATTTGCATCGATAAAATCAATCCCAGAATAAAGAACGTAGTGTACGCTGTATAAATTCGATGGGAAAATCTTCCCATTAACAACAGAACGAAAACATGGAGGGGAATCAGGTTTATAATGAACACGTAACCACCCCTAAAGAGTCAAAATATTATTAGGAATGGCTCAACACACAATGATTGACATAATGATATTCTATGTAGTGCTCAAAAATTTGCATACCAAGCAGAGACCATATAGAAGTAAGACAGAGCAGTGGCAACAGCCCAAGATATTGAACCAGTCTTCACAGATTTAACCCATAGAAAATAGGTGAGTTGTAAGGCGAAAATGGCTATTCCTTCATTGTCGTAAGACCCAGCCACAGATCGACTAATGTAACCTGGGACGATGGCAATGAAGCCAGCAGCAAAAAGTCCCGCCCCTGGAGACCAAATTTCCTTCGTTAGGAAATACGTTGCAATTGCCGTTAGACCGCTGTAAAATAAATATGGTTATGGTTAGAAACCGTTTTTTTATGTTTAATTTTATGTACTTCAGTTAATTCTTGCTAAAAGTATCTTGTATTGTAGTCGTTCTTCATTTCGTCATTAATCGAATAATTTGTGGCACGGATACTAAACTTTGGTTGGCTGGTGCGAAGAGTTTAGTATTCATGTCCGCAAATTACAATTATACGAGCGCACGAGGCTTTGTCAAAAATTATGAGTTATACTTTTATTACGACTGGCACGGTCGGGTGTGAAATATAATGAATAGATGTACTTATTCGATTTTACTTGACTCAAATAAATATTAAATGTTTAATTAAAATTTCATCCATTGTAACGTACTTAACAATAACATAGGCAATATTATAGCAAACTATAATGGATGAAATAATAAAAAAATGCTAAAAATATTATTTTTGCCAATCGTTTCATTCAAACTATTTTCAAACACGAAGAAAATTAACAATTTCTGAGTTTATAACCTATGAAGGATCCTATACACATCATTTTCAAAGCATATTCATTTTATGTATATTATGGGGTAAGGTACTATTGTACTATACCTGAAAACTGGAGCAAGGAATACACAAATATCTCTAATGTGAACAGGAATGTTGAGCAGGGACAAGATATAGTGAATAGAGCCGGAAGTAATCATAAGACCGGGATAGACGGTGCCACCGACAATACGACCCAAAGGGTACCACGCTCTGTCATCAAACCAATTCAGGAACTTGTAGAAGTCGTGTTCTACCATATATGCAGTCGCTCGGTAGTTGAACCTGTGAGTAGGATAAAAACATTTCTTTAATTAACACTTAAAATCAATCAATATTTCAATCATATTCCAATTCAAGATATGTCAGCCTTACCATGGATCGAACTCATGGATAATACTTTCGAAACGGATGACGGAAAACAGACGTGACAGGAAGCCTGTGAGCCAGGCTATAACCAGGACAGCAAATGTAATCAGGCTTAAAGACCCCATGTATTTGTTATTAGTTGGTGCAATTCCATTTGTTGAACTGCTTGCCGCTAATGTGTCTTTTGACTTTTTATCTTTTGACGACGAACTTCCACCCCCTGGGCCAGCCATTTTCAGATGTAAACTTGTACGACTTAACTGAAATAGTCAAATGGAATAATCAATTCACATTCATAACATCATAACTATTAAGATATTCCACAATTATCTTTTTTGGCTCTTCTTTAATTTACTATCAATATTTTTATAATTCTTGGATGTTGGGTAAACAAGAGTAAAAGACAGCAAAATGAAAACAGTAAAACACACCAACAACCAAGTAACTCATATTTTACGTTTGAATAAATTGATTTGTAAATCATACTAGAAATAAAACTAAATAGATGAGTAAAATCAGACACAAAAGTAAGTTGAAAGTATCATTATAAAATTATAAAACTGTATTTTGATGGCAATGCCAATGTTGAATATAAATTTGTGGAGCAAGCTTGAAGCAACACCCAGCGAAGCAAAATCAAAAATACATCCACGAACCTAACCAAACCCAAACACAAAAATATAATTTAATTACTTGATTTGATTGCGAAAAAGTAGACTTACCCAGACAAGTAATACCGACAGCCAGTTGTGTCCACCAGCACACCGGTAAATAAATGTGGTTCCGAAAGTGGATGAATGCAGTCACCCAACAGCGAGGACAGGCTGTCAGACACGGTGTACCGGTATCAGAACTTATATTTACCTATAATATAAATGTACTGAGTTGTAGCCAATGTCCTGTACATCACAAAGTAGACAGTTATTCATAGAAAAGACAGGATTTCAGTTAAATATGAAATGACAACTACTTTACTTACCGTATGGTTTTTGTCCGATTGGATGACAAAGTCGGGAGGTTTAGTTTACTGTCAAAGAATCACAGTCAGTTCTCGAGTGCCGCTGACGTGACGAAGTTGTAATAAAACAGATCTACTATGTAGTGTAGTGCCTACAGAATATTGTGCCGATTACCGAACTGTTCATATGAACCCATCAAATCCAACATTCAGCCAATGGATTTTATATCTGGCGAGAGCGAGCGAGAGGTTTACGTCCACGTACGCAAACCGCAAAGGCTCAAACTCAAACTTGCTTTTCTTGTCTCAAAACCTTGTACTATCTATTGCTATTTCGACGTGGAAACAACTCGTGAAATAATAATACAGCTTTCTGGATGCAACTCCCTGCCTCCACGGAAGACCAAACTTACTTATCTACAACTCGGGTATATTTTTGGGGCAGAACCTTGTTAACGCCGGGATAGCTTAAAGCCCGGGTATTTTACTGGAATTATAGATGGCAGAAATCGCTTTTAAATCATAATATTTATCGTGCCGTTAGTAAATTATTACTTAATCCATGTACTATACTACACCCATAGATTTAGATAACCACACTTAAACAGAGGCCGTTACAGACATTAAATTAAATCCTTCTGTCCTACAACCCGACCGAAGGACCAAATACTCTTGAACTCCAAATTCCTTGTACAAAATTACTAATACAAGCTATTTAAGGAGTGTTTAGCTAAAGCTATAGAGGTAGTTTTTATTGATCACAAGAGTCAGTCAGTATTCACCAATTATTCAACATTATTTTGTGCTCCTTTGGTCAAATATTTAATATCTGTAATAGTAGAGGAAAATCTGAATCCATGTTTCGTCGATGCTCATAAATATTTATGTTAATATCTCTTTTGTTAGAGTATGAAGGCTCATATGCATGCGGAAAAAATGCGATTACCTCAGAAGAAACTTCATTCGTCAAAGTCATAGCTGGTTATTCGGTATCTTTATCGCCACACTGTTCTAGTAAGGCTACTATATGCATCATTTCCTCATTGTACTGACTGATCATGGAGATAGTCATCCATTCTGACTGAACTGTTAGCATCGGTTCCCCCATAGTTTTTCCATAGGGGGACCAATTCAGTCTATTAGTTCTCATGTTCTGTTCTATGACCGAAGAAAGAACATTTCAAAATTCTTTCACGCTAATAAATCACTAGCTATTTTGTGGGTTCATTATTATTGCTTCCGAATTGAGTGTATAGTAGTATAACTCATGTAAATAATTGTCAACCAAAGATTCTTGACGAGACAGTTTATTTCTACTAATTTGTTTAAAAAGAAAATAAGGTCACTTCCTTCAATTCTTTACTTTACAATAATGTGAAAGAATCTATTTTCTGCATTGTTACATATTCATATAAACTCAATCTAGCATTACCTTAATGGCCTGTAACATCATGTCGTATTGTCTTGCTGAAGCTAAAAATGGAGATTGACAAAATCACATGTAGATTTAACTTAAATACGTAGATTAGCATAAGTAAGATTAATAAATATCTATGGATGACCTCCTTGTTCATTTGGAAAGTTGGAAGATCTGGATCTGGAGTCAGTTAAATTGAGGAAAGGAGTAGGTCTAGTCCGGATGTAACTTAACTGGAAAATCCCCACCTCTATTACTGACTCAAAGACTTTCATGACTTCCATATACTTCCATGACATTAATGCCATTTCTTTATTCGTCAACATCAAAAATCCGTCCACACAGCCCAAACTGCTGCTTATATGCTACTTCCTGTACAAATATACTAATTAATTCCACCAGCACACAATGAAATTCTGCTTTTCCCATCTTTAATTGTTCACTTCCAAAGTTGTAAATATCCACTCTCCTTATATTATTATCCCAGTGAGAAACACGTCTTCCAGCTTCACGTATTATAAGCCGAACCATGTAGGGTAAAACTTTCCGGAATACACTTCTTCGGATACATAATACTTTGACTCTTTTTCGCGGATGGCTTCCAATCTTTGGCTTAGAAACAAAAGTGTAGTCATTACTTGCCATAAGTGAAATAGGCTTACGAAACACATTTATCATTCATACCCAAACTTCCATAGATTGTCGGTTCATATGCGTCTGCAATCTGTAAATGAGAATTTATGTACTATTAGCACCTATTAGTGGTTTAAATTTTGTACATCAACTCTAAATCGTAGTGAACTATGAAATTATTTAATAAAATACATATGTACCCTTTTATTTGCGACAATTTTGAGTAAATTAGGAACGTTTGTGAACACATCGCCGTCGGTTTTTAGAACATAATCGGGGAGATCACCCAATCAAAGGCGGTTAAGATTTTCAACGTTAAATTGTCATAAAACTATGTCTATAGAGTTGGCAACGATAATATCTGTATAGATGAGTGACTTTTCGCTGTTGACGTTTTCCAGGATTGATTGAAGATTTTGCTATATCCAAAGTAGAATAGTAGGTCTTTGAAATAATAAATGTATAGACATATAAAAATCATCCTACTTATATAAATAACAATCTACCTACAAGAAACGCTATAATTATTCCTCTTCTTCTGGAAAAATGGTCCCAAGTTAATCTTATGGTCTTCTCGATGGGCAAAATGGTGTGGATTAGAAATGTGATTAGAATAGCAACTTTCACACTGTTCTTAGTAGTAGGCATAATTGAAATATTTCAAGAATTTGATATTTCGTTTTCCAGATAACCGACAGTGTTACGACCTTCCGATGAATTTTCAGCAGAAATGTTGTTAAAATAGAATAGATACAAATATAAAGATCCAACAATTGCTTATGCTGAAACCAATTATCAGATTTCTTCCAGACATTTTCTCACAACCTCTGAATATACGTAACTTT
Organism: Tomocerus maximus; assembly: GCA_019776445.1. NCBI lineage: Eukaryota > Metazoa > Arthropoda > Collembola > Entomobryomorpha > Tomoceridae > Tomocerus > Tomocerus maximus. The sequence goes on along the minus strand of JABASH010005176.1, from coordinate 4,162 downwards.
AAGATAATAGAATATGTTAATGTTAAATCTCGATATAATCTAGTCTGTGTATAACATGCTACGGTTAAAATGTAAACACTTTTTAAGGAGCTGTTTAAAAACTATGGTAGATTAAAATGATAAAAAATACTAATAGAGTAATTGTGGTTATTATGATTTATTGCAAGCTAAGTCAGCGATTGCTGATTAATGCTTAATTGAGTGAGACTAGCCCTGAGTTGCGATACATTGTTTTGTCGCGTCAGTTCTGCATTTACTTTAAATACTAGTGAAATTTTTCAAATTCTAGTGTTCATACACAATTCTTCCATTAAACATACTGACACAAGTGACACAACTAGGTTGCATGAACCCACTACCAACCATGAATGTCTGTAGCAGGCAGTGAATAAAATTTTTGCATTTTATTTATGTATCCAATGCGTCAAAATTAAATATACCTATTCAATCGCAATTCGTAATTCAATTGTAGTATTCTTAGTACAATGAGATTTCCGCTGTCACTTTGATCCGTACACGTAGAAAAGTATTTATTACCAAGAGCAGGTATGGCGTATGTTTAGCAGAAAAATTTAGCAGTGAAAGATTGCATTTGAAAACTTTAAAATATACAGGTTTCTTCCCAATCCCAATGCAATGTAAATAGTATTTGAAATTAAGTTCGGTTAGAATGACTATTACATAACATGTCGATTTTTGTATGGACTGCAAACTACAAAAACTAAGCATAATACTATTCTTACAAAATTTGGGAAAAAAGACCACCGGCAAGTGTAACAATTAAAATGATACGTGCTTCAGAATATCTTTAGACATTAAGATGACGAACGTACAATATACAGGCGCTAAGTAATTCATGTTTTTATAAATACACTGCTCACATAACATGCAATGCATGTATGTGTTACAGCCAGTTTATACGTCAATTGCACACCTTCATATCTGTCAGAAAAAGGGCTTACATTACCATAAAAACTCTTGTGGAGCCTTTCATGAAATTTTAAAGTAAAATTGATGTACAAACTCCCCAAATGTATAAACTGACAGCAAAATATGGACCTTTTTAATTCAGTAATGTTCCACTCTGGGAATGATGGCTGCTGTTATTCATGCATTGTTTGGACTTTAAGAAACTTTTCTAAAACCAACTTTATAGGAACAAGAATGGAATGTATAGTTTTAAACTCAATTTATTAAACAAACATTACATGATGTATCTCATCGTAGCAGCCCAAATGTATCTTAGAATATATTAACCTTAAGAATCTACTGCATACACAATTATCTGTAAAGAGGGGAATTACTAATTTCCTAATTGAATGAATGCGACAAAATCCGTTATTGATTTGACATGTAAATGACTACATCATTTATAAATTCAGCAAATAGGAAATCTATTACTATACTATAGTCTAATAGATAGGAAGAGTAATGTTGATTTATTAGCTGTATCTATTACATCATGTCGTAGACGATAAACTTGTTCAAACGAATATTTTTTGACTGCTTGCCCATGCCCATTAAAGTGATTACCATTACTCTATTGTCAATAATCTTATTTGTTCGTGGATTAAGAATTGAAAGTTTTCAATAGTTTTTATGATTCATGCTACAACGAAGTTTAATGAAAAGATTAACATATTCACTTTTCGAGTTATCTTCTTCAACCATATATTTATTAAATATCTTAGTCTATTTATTGTAAACATTATGAGTAATATTATGTATAGACGACAGCGATGTAGGTAGGGAGTAGGGACTAAGGACTCGTTATATGTCTGTACCAAATAAGCCATGTCATGCTTTTTTGTTAAAGGTACCTAATAGTAAGGATTTTCTCTTTAACCCATCTCTAACAGATAGTTGTATTGTATACCTACATGACTTTGTTACAGCATCATAGTCAGCATAAAGCGAAAGCTAAATCTAAAAACTCACTGTCTGCTATGTACACTATGTGGGGTACAACACTGGACTTAAATTTCACAAAGGGGGAGAGATGCACTAGAGATTTAAAAATATGCTTGTTATACGTGTCGTTTTACAGCAAGGAATGATTTTGTGGTCATAAGTGCCTGAGGTGTAAAAGGTATAGCTATATGTAAGTATTGCTTTAAAGGACTTGATCCCAGCCTTGGCAATTCAAACTTCAAACTGTATATGGCTTTCCTCCTATGAAGGTATAACTATTTGGTGTAATCAGATATATAGATATCAGATTGTTAACCAAGTCCCACATTGAAAGAGAATGCACTATAACATTTTATCATTAGGTAATACATGGTAATACTATTTAGCAGCCTGTATCCAAAATATTATTATCCATGTAAGGATAAGATATACTATAGCTATAGCCTTAAGTTTCAGTGTAGCCCTTATGCAGTAGTAGGTACCTCAACATAGTTTGCTACCAAATATATATGATCCGCAGTGGGCAATACAAATACAGTTGGGTAGATACATTTTGACTATCTATATGTACTGACGAATTTATAGATATATATTTTGTATTTACCAAGGTATTGGAGATCAAATTATGTATGTAGGTATGTAGTCGATTCTATCAAAGAAGTGTACAGTATAATGGGCACCGAGAATTGGCAGTGGAAATCCGAGAAATCCCGAATAATCCGAAGTGTGTGCCCGAGGGGGTAAATATTCGAACTATTTCGGAGTAATGCTTACACTTCATACACAGATACATAAAACTCGACAACAGTCAATGTGTAAGACCCGTGAGTGAGTCCTTCTACTTCTATTGAAAACAGTAATACTATAGATACGTACTTTATAACTGTAGTAGCATAGCATGCACGCTTAGAGACCCCACAAATATAATCTAAAGTTGTGCCCCAGAATGAAATGGAACTGAGTCAGAGTCAGAGGAGAGAGACGCAGAGAGAGTACGCCCTGTTCTGTCATTCTATCCTACCCGTATTATATTGTGGTGCTTTGATTTACTAGTAGCTAGTGTATGCGCAACGTATTTTAAGATACTATGCCACAGAAACATACTTATATATTAGTACATAGTTGTATAGATGGAAGAATGGTATGTGTAGAAGGCATTCTGTTTTGGAGCAGAGCATTTCTACTTGGGTAGGAAAAGTGGACACACGAAAATAGAGGAGTGGATATAAGTGGAAAGTTGCAGGAGAAATAGGGTCCCGAGTCCAGAGGTATATTGTACTACTATACACACTACTGTGTATAACGCTCACTCATGTAGCGTGCAAAGTGTGAAATCTCCGTATTTTCTCGATTGTATCCGGAAAAGGAGTCCGAAAAGCGTCGATGGATCCTCCAGCATTCGTACATAAGGAGCCGTCGTTTCTTTTCTGCTCACAAATTTGCATTCTCCATCTGCATCAAACGAAAATCTAATGAAAGAAGAAAGGGGTCTTGCTTGCTGAGAGGTTGTGAACTACCCTCATTCTTTCTGCCTGCTCATTGTTAGTGTGTTGTGATGTGTGAGACGAGACTCAAATCCTAGATGTATTTCATTGTAGTATTTGTCACTAGGCTGAATATGAGCAGCCAAGAACTCTCTATATGAGCAGTGCCCTATACCGAATAATTCAAACCTCTAGATAAATATCTGAAGCCATCGCCGCTCTTATATACCACACCAGGTCTTATCCGTTAAAACACATCAACACTTGGCCACTACCAAAGCAGTTTCGGTTTCACTCTTTTCGCGTAAAGTGTAATCACGACACGACGCACGACTTGCCATACTTAAAGAACAGTTTTCCTGTCACTATAATATAAACACAACGCAAACAGACTTTCTCTCTAGAGTGCCGAAGTGACTGTCAAATCCTTGATAACAGTATCACCCTACAGTTTAGTGACTCATCTTATCATCATAGAAGTATACTTATGCAAATCAGTACATTAAATACTGAATCATTTAACCGATCAGTTTAGATAGACCTAGTATAATAATAATTCTGTTTACTTAGTCTACACATCAAAAATCCAAACTCATACCTCATAGTACCCACTTAATTAATTCGGATTCTTCTGCAGTGTGCTTTTATCTGTACTTACATAGTATAATCAAAGTATTCCAATAAGTATTCCTTACATAAATTCAAAACTCCAGTGAAACACTCGTAATGTTTAAGTACAGGATAACACACTCCGACTTTTAAGAAGT
>JABASH010005175.1:0-12538 GCA_019776445.1 Tomocerus maximus | reverse complement strand
TTGTCGTTCGGAGATTCCGAAGCAGTCAACTCGGCCATCTTTTCTCTTGCCTCGATCTTCAGAGTCAGGTAGAGAGTTCTTAGCGGGTAGTAAAGAGCCTGCGGGCACATCCGCCCGATATGAAGCAACAAGTTGAACCCCATTTTTCCACCCGCACTTTGACGCACCAGAGACGTCAGAAGTTGAGGAATCCACGGTAACCATTGAATTGCGGGCAGCGACGTCATGTCCTTAGCCACAGCCTCAGCAATAACTCCCTCTTTATTGTCCTGCATCAGCAGCCACAAAATCTACGCAAAATATTTTCAAAATAATTATAATACCTAACAATTAATTTTTAAATGACTAAATCTTGCAAAGGTTTCTAAGATAGTTTCCTATTCCCATAAATATATTTTCTAGTTTAAAATTCCAAATAAGGAAAATAATTAAAGTTTTGAATATCTACATCAAAAATCGTCAGAAAGATGTTATTTGGGACTCACTTGTAACTTTAATATAGATTACTATTCATTGGGAAGGGTCAATTATCAATAATAGCAATAAATACGAAAATTAGATCACACCTTAGCAATATATTTCCGAGCTTTAGCCTCATTTTGAAAGCGACAGGATTTAATAAACGCGGTCACTGCTGAGACTCCGAGTTTAAATTCGTTAGGAGCTTCATGGAACTGAGTTTCCAGGAAATCTCCCCAGCATCTCCAAGATTTAGATCCACCTTGAACATTTCCGGCCTCTGTAAATGCCTTCTTAGCATCATCCGAATGACCTTGAGGAAATTACAAAATTGTAGTAAATATTTTATTTTTCCCAGCATAAACCTCAATTAGTTTTACCGATTTTAGCCAGAAATTGTCCTTTGAGAACTAGGAACTCGCTAGTCATTTCCTTTGAGAAATATTCCAATTTTGTGGTGTCGGCAATTCTGAAGAACTCTTGCAGTTCTTGTTCCGTCAGTTCGGGCGCCTTTTGGATGTAGCATTTTATTTGTTGCTTCAGTTTTTGAAAGCAGTCTATGATGGGCACATATCCGATTGTGTAGATCTTGGACAAAGACTCATGACAAACTGACGGCACGTGTTGTTTCCTTGCGATGTTCCCAAACAGACACATTCCCTTTTCAAACAAGTAGAGTTAGTATCATTTTTCAAATCTACCAGTATGCAGCTTTCGGAAAAACTTTTCATGAAATTCATTTAATTTGCATTCAAAACAATTGAGTTGTGTCTACCTGAGCAGCTGCGTGAATGCTGAGCATATGTAAATCATTCTGTTTGGTGAAATTCTCAGCAAGAAATTGATAGTGGTGCTGCCGATACGTAAAGATATCCGACCAATGACTCAAATCGTCGGAGATGCCTGGTAATCGAAAGTTCCAGGCTTTCATAATAGTCTTGATCTCCTTTTCGGCATTAGGGTGTCCTTGGACCTTCAATTGGTGGATTTTGGATCCTTCGTGAAGCTCAACGATCTGAAAGGAGGTAATTTAATTAATTCCCTAATTAACTCGCGTAATTGTGTACTAATCTCCATAAGAACCATTTCTGGAGATTCGAGATACCTTTTGTGCAGCTTGGACAAGTCCTAAATGCAGAACTGAAATGACTTGGGGTAATCGTCTCCATTCCTCCACACACAATGTTACAGCATCCTTAACGCAGCTTTCCACTGTCGCGAAATCTTGGTCGTCCCTGGAGCATGCTGCTACATATCCCCGAAATAAATGGTCTTTCCAGTCTTTTCTATAGCCTGCAGAATTTTCAATCTCCCGTAACGATTCTTTCACCACCGTCCAGTTTGGAACTCGCCAAGTAGATTCAATAACGTCTGTTGGTTTCCCGAACAAATTATTTCCTCTCACAATGTTCCATTCATTTAGTTCCTTCAAACACCTAAAGAACAAATTCACTATTACGTCCCACATTTAAAGTTACATAAAATTAGATTGCGTCAAAACTGAAAAAGTTTTATCCAAGTAGACGAGTTGAGAAAGTGCCCGGGTGAGTCTAGTCAATTTAAATTACCCAAAAATGAATGAAGTTAAATGGTAAAAAATTGGTAGTAAAATTAGAAAAAGTAAATATAAGTTGAATGAAGTTTTTATAAAACTTAGAATTAAAAATAAGAAAAAGATAAAATTGCCTTTTCCAATGTCTCTCGCACAATTCGAGTTCTCCCTGTCTAAAAATGTTATCGTGAGTACTTGAGTCTTGTCTGGCAATGGATATTCTCTCTTCATAGACAAGTCGTGCCGTGTCATAAAGCCCGAGCATTTCATGCGTAACTGCATTAATCGTGAGTGTTTCTGCATAGTCAGTTTTGTGTTGCCACACTGTGCCTCCCAACAAATCGTCTTCTCGCAGCATCGAATATAAATTAGAGAGAGCCATGAAAGCCAATCGCCGCTCTACGCTAAGTTCGTCTACTGGGCCACCTTCGTCAAAATAATAATTCCACTCTGAGTCCCTCCTTCCCCTACTTGGCTTCAGTTGCATTTTATCGCTTTCCAGCGCTACTCCTTCCAGTAACAGAACTGATCTATGCCAGAATTTAGGCATATTTCTCAGGCGAAGCAATTCGAATCTATCAATAAAAATAAAATAAATTATCCAGAACAGGAATTTAGAAATCAGATATAAGAAATAGGAAACAAAATATTAAAATATGAACCAAATAAGAAAAATATGAATAAATTAACAAGAATAGAAAATTAAGAAATAAAAAATATGCAAAAAAATGTAGAAACTTACACGGGCATCCTGACAGGAGGACTGCAACTGGATAAAGTGGCTACAAAAGAGATAATTGTGTCGGAGGAGCAATTGTCAAGTGTCCACCTCTGAAAAAACGAGATAACTTCATCGGCAATAGTCAGATGCTGTCGCCGACTGAATAATTTCCATATTAGTGGGAACAAAGTTTTCCAGACGCTCTCTGAAAAAGTTTTATCCAAGTAGACGAGTTGAGAAAGTGCCCGGGTGAGTCTAGTCAATTTAAATTCTGCAACTAAAAGACCGAATTGGGTTTCTTTTTCTAGAATAGCTTTGACGTTGACGATAGGCCGAGGGGACTCCTTCCATCCGCATCTGAGAAAAGCTTCTTCCAACCTGAAGACAAACATTTCTTCGTTTTTCTTGTTCGCCCTCTCGAGATTTCCCAAGTCGGTTTCCAATTCCTGAACGAATTGAATTTCATGATGAGAAAGATTTGTTTGGATGTCCAAATTGAGAAAAGTGTCTCTGTCTTCCCTTAAATTGTGAGCTACCCCAGGAATAATGGCTTCCAGAGGGGTCAATTGGATATTCGTGTCTTTGACGGTGGTGAGGAGGAATTCTGTCCACTGCTGAATCCAAAAATGCTGCTGTTTACCCATGGTCTTCCAACTTGGATATGACAGCAGATATACAAGTCTCTCGTAAAGTTTCTCCGAAACCGAGAGTTCAAATATGCCGAAGAATTTCTCTCGCACTCCCGGTTTTGTCGAGCAAAGTCCAGACAAAAGCGCTGGTCTTAATTTATCTTTCACTTTTGCACACAGAAGTGCATCTGTGTAAATAAAATGTATGCACTCCAAAAATCTTTCGTTGAGATCGGAGTCTCCGGAAAATTTTCTTTCCACAATCTGCATTATTTTCCGGAGGACAATAATCTTTTCTGCCAAGATCGGGTATCTAGTCTTGTTTCTGATCCATTCATTGGCCACTGCGATTATTTCCAGGATCAATTTCCTATCCGTCGATTTCCCAATCAATTCCATCAGGGTGGTCCGGATGAATGACTTTACTGTGTTGCTGTCCATGGCGCCAATTCGATTTTTGACGAGATGCAGAATGCACACAATAAGTTCGGAGACCAGCGGGGGATTTGTCCCTGAAAGATGTTCAGTTACCAACCGTTGAAAGACGTTCACAAGAATCGGGATGAATCCGTTGATGTAAGAGATGTTGTTGGCACAAGCAGATTTGAGAACCATCAGTCCCCGGAAGAGCGGCTGGAGTTGTCCATGTTGGCTGTAAACATTCAGTCCGTAGTTGATGACCTTCCTCGCGTTGGCGTACAGAACTTCCAGTTCTATGTATTTTTGCACGTTGACAGAGTTAGGGTTTGTAGGAGCCTCGATCGGAAACAAACTCGTGAGTTTCGTCAGAAATGCATTGGCATTGCCAACAACCCGCGGGATGTGACACGTCAAGCAAACAGAGATACCCTGCTGGAGCATTTTCATGTGTTCTTGAACGTATTTCTTCGGGAAAGTACCAATGACGAAGGTCAGGAGTTCCAGAGCCGTGCAGATGTTCGGCAGATTGAACTCCCGATTCTTCACAGTGTTAAATAATCCGCCCAACCATGACAGATCTAAAATCGTTTCCGCCCATACATTCGGTTTCAGAACTATTTTCACAAGATTGACGCATCTTTTACATAGGATATCTCCCGAAGAGCCTGCAGTTTGATTTGCTTCATTCAACTGACAAGCGAACCGAATGAGGAAATTAACAACCGCATTCGTATGCACTTTTTTCAGACCTTTCCCCGAATTTAGAGCTGCGGGTCCCGAAGGTTTCATTTTCTTCTCCGGAGGAGGTTCAAAACTTTCTTCTTTCCTTCCAATCCGCTCCAGCTCCCATTTGATAACAATCTGTGCCATTTCCACGGCGACTTTCCTCTGCTCGAACGTGCTCATTGGAGTCATTCCTAAACGTTCCATTTCTCTGACGATATCATCGATCAAAAAGTGCCGAACAGGATAGTAAACTTTCCAGTGACGAACGATCAGTTGCAAAATGCTCAATCTGTGTCCTTCCTCCACCAGAATCTTTTGGGTCAGTTTCAGCAGAATTTCGTGTCCATCTTGGACTCTCTGTGCTAACACGGGTAGGATTATGTCTAGCGCTTGGCGCACGACGTTCTTCGACTCCACACCAGACGCTTTCAACAAACTATGGAAAACCTGGAGCACGATCCGTCTGTTCAGAGCAAATTTCGTTATGATATGGCACAGGAGCAAATGCCCGTAATATTTAGATATGGAGTCCACGCAGGTAGATGTGAATGACGAAGGCCACGCAAATGTCACCAGCTGTTTCAATTTCGTTCCGGACGTGTCCCGGATGTACGATGCTGCGTGTTCCACAATAAGACATGAAAACTGACACAGAGCAATACGCACGACGTCGGAGATCCCATTTCGGTTGCACAAATCAATGACCCGACTTAGGTAAACCGACACGATATTTTCAGGACTACTTTCTTCGGGAATCTGTCGAAACTCCAAAAGTTCTTCCACTTCTCCCTTCTCAAAGCTGTTGGCCATGCACGGAATAAGAATCAACTGGATGATCTTGGCCTTTAATTCCTCCGGGTATCCCCCTTCTTCAAAAACGGAGATAAATCCGAAGAAAGCTTTCCGTTTCCAGGTGACACAAAATTCTTTGACGCTATTCTCTAGATAATCTTTCAGGAATTGGAATTCTGGGACGATCTGCCCGGTGAATACCAAAAGAAGTTTAAACAGGAGGAAGACATCCCCGATATTTTTCTTGAAGTAGCTCAGCAATAATTTAGCTATCATCCGAGCTTCCTTCCATCTCCCCACTCTCAATCTTTTCAGTACATCCGAATCATGAAGAGAAAACGAAACGCTGTTATGCGCCTGAACGACGCTGCCCTCCCAAAGATTTCTCAGAGATTTCACGACGGCATTTCCATCCGGTCCTTCTAAGATCCAATTGTCTTGGAATTTATTCAGGATATTCAACGTCTTCAATCCTAGATATTGGATCATATTCGGCTCTGTACTTTGAGATGGGGCTAAACAGCTTCGAATATTCAGACACGAAATCAACTTTTCAGGGTTTCCCACGAGAGCCAAACGTAAATCACCCGCAGCCTGGTGCTGAAGGGAGTAGAGGAAGAATTTATTCCATGCCGCATTCTTAATGTGTGGGAGGGTGAAGACCATGTCGAGATAATCGTGGGGTTGTCTGATCACAAATCTCATCAGGGGTTCTCGCAGTGGGGAATTGTTTCCCAATAACAGATCGTTATCCGCCCCTAGACAAACTGATATTGTCCGGTCCAATATTTTTTTGCTGGTGGGCGGAAGACGACAGAAAAGGGACAAGACGCGAACTGGACTACTCAACTCATAAACTCCGGACCTCAATGGAGTTTTCCTGTAGCTAGACACCGCACAGTCCAAGCATCTCTTCAGCACTCCAATAATTTTATCTCCTAACTTTTGGTTGTACAATCCGGGAAACAATTGGCACAAGAAAATCATTTTCGTCCCAGAAGAAATATTCGTCGTTACAGTCGCTACAGATCGTGTGTTGTCTGCCATAATTCGTTGTAGGGTAATCCTTGCAATATCCAGACTCAGCGGATGATTTTTTATGAAATTCTGGAGACATTCATAGGCACAGGTCACCAAATCCGAATTTCCCGAACTGATAATGTCCACAAATAAATTGAATATTCTCTCTTTGCTCAAGTTAGTATCGTCTGTGACATCTGCTTCGTTGAAGTTAGAAATCTGAGCGATCACACGCATCATCGCCATCTGCACTTCTGGCGAAAGGGTCTTGGACTTCGGGTCGCATTGCAAGGCGTCACACATTTCACAGATAAAAGTCTTGTTCTCCAGTAAATATAAATCCATGGAGAACAACTGGGGGCGAAGACCGAAACAAAATGCATTCGTCTCCAAAAGACCCAATTGTTTTTGAATCGGCTGTTTCAGGATCATTTTCGGAGGAATGAAATTCTGCAGAACGTTGACGTACGGCTCCATAACTTCAGATATGCTTTTGAATTGACATGCAGCCAAAATTTCCAGTCCTTTCATTGATTCTTTGCGAACGTTCTCTATTGGCGATACCAATAGGCCCACCAATTCCAGTGCCATGTCTTCCAGACTTTTCAGCTTCAACAACTTCACATTTTCATTTTCTTCGGATCTATGAGCATTGGCGCATTTAAGGATGAGGTTCCTCAAGTTCTCCCGAGCGATGTCCAATGCTCCAGCAGAAATTTCTCCCGTCATATCAGTCAGAACGAAATTCATGGCTCGCATTAATCTTAGATGATTACTAAAAATCCAATCCACGGACATATTCTCCAAGAAAAATCTGGCGATCTCACATCCATTCACTTTGGTGTAACTTGCTCGTTCAAAGCACAGACCCAACATCTTCTGAGTCAGATATCCAACCACGGGCAAAGAACACGCCTAAACGATCATCAAATTTATCATTATATATTTCCCAATACTAATTTAAATATTTTTCTGAAAGATTATTTTGATAAAACTGACCTTATCTTTGGTTTTAAGGATGTTGATCACAGTATTCATCAGAATGGAAAGTGCCACAAGAACAGGTCGCTTCAGATTGCGTTCCTCGTACGCCAAAACTTGTGTCATAGCATCAATAAGAACATAGGGGTCCATATAATCACGGGATCTTGTACCAACAGATTGTTCAGCTAGGATGACGAGTGCAATGTGTCGAATGAAGGGGACCATGAAGACGTAGGCCTCCTTCGCTAGTTCTTTTACGGAAACTGCAACGAAAACTCCAGAGATTGCCTTAATTATATTAGATCTACATTTCTCATTCGTAAACGGTAGGGTAGTCTTTGCAGAAGGACCAGGAACTATCACATCGCTCGTACTCATATGCACAATAATTTTATTCGTAACAGGCTCTTGTTCCGCCACAATCGAGCTCAGAAGAAATCCCTTAAGAAATTCCCAAGCTTCTTTTCGGTAATTCGAATTGATTATAGTCAGTTTGGTCGAGCGGAGGGTTTTTAGGGCGACATCAATGATCTTCTCGATAGGAAAGCCAATGCTGGTTAGTTGTCCTTTGAATTGAAGAGTGAGACATTGGCCTACTGCTGCTTTATCCCCGAACTTCACCTTCTGGTGCTCTGCCATCATTTTCCAACCCGTCGTTCCCAACTTTCCCAAGATTCGAAATGCTGAAACAGCAGCTGGACCATTTCCGATCTTCAAAATCCGACACAGAGACTCGATTAATTCCCCTTTCACTCCTTGGAAGTTCGAATAGAAATAATCGGGTGCTAAAATGTCAATGCACATCTCAAGAGTCCGAAGTCCTTTGCTTATTAAGGTAGGATTGCCATTCAGTGAAGATACGAGAGGATACACTACTTGATGCAAAAATGGAAAAAGATTTGTCAACCGAACTGGAACAGTCAAAAGTAATTCGATGATTACTTCCGAAAATTTCTGTCGGTGAATTCCAGCGTGTAAACTGCAAAGACCTAAAAGAAATATCATAAAAAGTTAGTTAAATGAAGAATGAATTTAAGAGTTCGACGAATAATTGGTAATGGCAATATTCATTAACTATTTGGCCTTCAAGGAATATAATCCCCGTTCCGCAGTCCGCAGCCAATATTGTAATTTATTCTGCATATGGCAAACCATCACCAGAGATAAAATTATTTCAAGGCCAATGACATAAATAGACTTATCTTCATCATTATAATTATAATAATATTACCACTATATTGTCGTTACAGCCTCAATCAGTGAAAATAATAATTTTGCCAGATGAAAACAATTGGAATATTTAAATTGAATGATGACATTATAAAATGAAAGATACGAACCTTGAAACAAATTTGGTAGTAAAGGAAGGAATTCTTGATACAATATATCCTGCTCTCCACCTCCGATTGAATTAAATAATGTCCGTAACAGAAGAAAGTAGTTGTACGGTTCTTTGGCCGTCATTGAAAATTCTACTGATCTTAATTCAGAATACCAAAGAAAGCATTAGCAAAGCAAAATTATATTTTCCTTTGAATTTATTTTATAAATCATTATATTGTGCTATGAAAACATTTGAGGAAAACAACTTGCACTTTTGAATATAATATAACCTAAGAAATCGAAAATGCAATTCCAAACTAATATTACATGACAGGTTTCAGAAAACACTTACCGATTGACGATCCTCTTCAAGTGAGGGATTATTATTGTCTCGTTGTCTTTACAAAATGGAACTGAGCCGAAGATTAACTTGAATAATCGAAGGTAGATACAATTTTTATTGTCGCCGTTCCCCATTTCTGGTAGCTTTTGGAGAAGACACTCGATGAGAACGTTTGTAAAATTTGCAGATGTCATGGGATTGCCCAATAGATGTTGAACCACAACTTGCAGTGAATTATTTTTAATAATGCGTCCTATTAGCAAATCAATATTTGCACTCCACAGCTCCCGAAAAGTGTAACCGTTCAATAATATGAACTGCAAGAAAATTCAATAAATTATTACTTCTTTGACATTGCTTAGATCTTTTTTAAATTGAGTCTGAAATTCTTACGGTGGCACCAAAAAGCTCGAAGCATCGCTTTTCTTCTTTGGGACAGGGTCCTTGATTGACTACTCGCCCTTGTGCTAGATATCCTCCAGCAGTCGGGTCTTTTATGCTAAAAATGTCAAGAGCTTTCAATGCCCACTTAATCAATCGTCCATACACTTCTGCCTCCTTTACTGTAAATTGCACGTAATGTGGAAGACTTGAAGCTTCTTTTTGTGCTGGAATTACAGTCTGCATAAAGGAAGGTCAACATTGTTAATTTATAACCACACAACTCTCAAAAATGTATTAGTTACAAACAAATTCAGACTTATATTCAGAATTTTTTAGATATAATTCATTAATTGCAGAAGATGATAAATATTTGGCAAACTTAAGAATTATAACCTTTAGAGGTGCAACGATTGTTGGTACCAAATGCCAATATCTCGAAAAGCGCAATATGGAAAGAGGACTAACTTTGTGCGATGTTATGCTCCAGGAAATTTCTTTAACAGTACAAACGACTGTGTTGACTAAGGTTCTACAATCTGTAACCGAGCAATGTACCATGGGAAGGGAAGACGAAGAAAACGGCCGACTCGGTTCTTTAGGTTTCTCTTCTGGCGTAAAATGCTCGGTTAATAGTTCATCAGTAGCTCCGCGTTCCTCAGAATTCGTAGAGGGCATTTCCTTACAACTATAAAAAATAAACAAAGCCATTAAATAATATCCATGAATTGTACTGGCGGATATTCGAAATCTTCCAACCTGCCAAGGAGCGAAAATATATTTTCACTTCCTGCCCATGGACAGTCTGTCTGGCTTCCCAATACTCCCGAAAAGCCCTATCCACTACCTAGGCCAGATACCTGATACCTGATTATAGGTTTCGGTTAAGGATGATAACGCCGGTCGGCTTCAACACCACTCAAGAAATCAGCTGACCTCCGGCACATTTCTTCCTTCCCTAGTGAACGAATGTCCGGGTACTTGTATGATCACGTATGTCAAAAATAGAAAAACTTACGATTGTAAGAAGCAAGGAATGTGGACTTTGGCGACGACTTTGAATTTGTATACAAGGACTTCCAACATTTGTATTAATATTTCACATGGATTTAAGCCTTCAGAAGCTGACTGAGTACGAATACTTTCCACCAAATTGCAAAGCAACTTGCAGCTCATAGTTTGAATGCTAGAAAATTAATTACAACTCATGACTCGTAAATAATACAATTTAAAACATTAAATAAATAAAATATTCGCTAAAATAATTTTGGCACAGCTGAGATTAGCGAATTACCTCAGTGGTAGGCTCTCATCTTGAACACGACACGAAAAGAAAATCACTGCGCGGTTTAGAAGACGTAAGGACAGACTTTGACGGACATGATGGACAAGGTCAGCCAATATACTGTATGCAAATGGTCGCATAGGTTCATTAATAGTCCATCCCCTTCCCAACATTTCATCATCAAAGAGTTGATCCAAGTAGGGAATTAATTCTGCAAATAAAATAAAATTATTTAATTACGTACAGAACTGTCAAAATTTAATAATCTTTTACATTCTATTTTTTATAGGAATCGTACCAACAGTTGATCTTCGTTTGCATCGCATTCGCATGGCGAGTATATGTGGCCAAACCCAATTCCTAGTGTCTAGATTGCATATCTGAAACAGAAATGTTTTAAGTATATAATATTCAATGTTAATAAACAATCGATAAAAATGATTTAGAAATACTCACCATTTTCAAATTCTCGGTGGAGAGAATTGTCGTTTTACTGCTGTCAGTTTCAACGACTTTCAAGAACAACCATCTAGCTAGCCAAACTGTAGCCTTTCCCCTTTCCCGTAAATCTTCGTACCGAGTGGACTGTACCGTTTTCACAATCGACTCCGTTATTCTGTGCCCTTCTTTGATCAATATCTCAATTTTCAAAAGAGTGCATAAATATTTGATCCCCAAAGCGTAGTCTGGACAAAGAAGCGGGTATTTCTTCTTGGCTAGGATCATGTACTCCTTAACCCAGATAATATTTCTCTTGGCCCAGTTTATATCTCCAATTTGGATGTGAAGGAATGCCTCTACAAGTGGGGTCACGGCCGTCTCCAGGGTTCTATTGCCATCAATTGAAGCTCCCTCACTCCCCTCAAAAAAATTATCTTCCAAAGTGTTAAAAAAGCTGTTCAAGTCATGACCCATCTTTTCTATTTCCAAATCCAGTTTGTAAAATCCTTGATATTCTTCGGCTAATTCCGTTTCGGAAGGATTTTGATACTGTGCCAATAGTTTGTTGGTTGGCAGATTAACATTTCCGTACAACTCCTTGGTCATTGGTCCAAGGTTTTCCCGTTGTAGATTGTACTTCCCCACTTTCTTCCAAAAGGTAAAGAAATTTACATTTTTCGTAAGATTATCTTCTAAAACACGGTTAGGGTTAACACGGTTATCCATCTTCAAACTAACTCCAGTTCCAGATAAGCCTGTCTTTATGTTCACCGAAACCTGCCCCCCACTGTCACAGAGCACAATGCAGTCATCAGAATCACCACTGGAATGATGTCCTGTGCGATGGCTTGAGTCCAAAGACATTTATTTCGTAACTTCCTACACCTTCGCCGTTTACGATCGACCGACGATCAGCTACAAGAGATTCAAGTCAAGAATCATCCATCGCAAACCACAATCATCAAAACACAATATTCACAATCAGGTACGGACCGGTGTTTGAATTACCGTACCTAGCCACCTGGAAATGATCACGTGTAAGCGGAAAGCGATGTGTCGATTTGTCTCACCTGGGCTACCGCTGACCGCCACACAACTACATCTGTTTTCTTTGATACTAATGATCGTTGGCGACCTGTCGTTATCGTTATATGCCCAGGGGTCCAAACCAGACAGAAATTTATATCGGCGGGAGACAGATTTCCGTATCTACCTGTGCTATAGACGAAAATGGAGGACCTTTTACAACTCGTCTATATTAGAAATTTGTTTCTTTGGCACACCGGTTCTTGAGTCATACAGAGTCGCTAACCGAAGGTGGTTCAAGCCAAGCGTAGCAGGCGTACCAGCCCTCCCCATACCGTCCAATCTAGGCATGTCACTACAGTTGGCGGACGGCCGCATTTTTCAGACCCGAAAGTCGCATAAGATGTTGTTGACAGCCGACGTAAGACGCCCAACT
>JABASH010005174.1:0-12541 GCA_019776445.1 Tomocerus maximus | reverse complement strand
ACTTTGAATTACAAATGTTTTATTATAGACTGAGATGTAGAGTGTAAAGGTAATGTAGACAGTAGTGGTGCACTGGAGAATGGACAAAAATATCCTATGGATATTCATGAAAGTCAACTACGCATTTCATTTAGGGATTGATTTAAACATGATTATTACATGAGTGCCCCATTGCAGTTTGCACTGTCTGTGTATACACAATTATGATAATATTTGCAACGTTATGCAAAGCACTCGTTGAGTTGAGTCGTATAACATTATAGTTTTAAGCTTTGTGGCATAGCAAGTACCTTTGTTTGTGTCTATGAAAACAAAAAATGACTTACTGGCCGTTGCGCTACCAGTCATAAGTGAGCCAAATAATCAATCTTTAATATCTTGTTCCAAAGCACAACGCAAAGACAAAGTCCGCAGTTCACAGTCTTTAACCTCAGCAAAATTATTTCACCGCAAGTTGAATCTATATTATGACTATCATTTACTGCCAATATTTAGAAACTGCATTTGAAGAAAAGAAATCAGTTCAAGTTTTATTTCTTTTATCCATGTTGTTACATTTTTGAAGTCTGTGCAGTTTGGAACAAATTACGGGTCCATAGGTCATAATGATTATTTTTCAAAATATCTTTAAAACCTTAATGTACATACAACCAATCTTACAACTGAGTACTCTTAAAGATGTTGCTACATTTGGAAAACTTAACTGTACAGAGTCAAATAACAAAACGTTTATACATTTTCCAAAAATTAGAGTGTCTAGTTTTGACTCACCTTCAGTAAATAATTCCGAGAGTCAGTTGTATAATTTTCCTGTGACTGTACCTATTGCTCTTCGTTATTTGGAATTGGAATGCAAGGCATCTTATCCGGTGATTTGGGGCTTCGCCGGTCAATATCCGGTTCGGGAATACAAATTGAGATAATATATTTTGGTAAATTGAATAAATAATGCTTACCTTAAAAAACTAATTGTAACAATGCTGTAAACTTTCAGTATATTCCTTGGGACACTGATACTGAGAGAAAATCGACTTTGAATTCTTCTAAAGAGGAATTTCTTTCTACACTAACTTTCTATTCACTCAGAGTTTTTGATCTAGGTAAGTTATTCTTATGGATATAGTAGATACAAATATATCTCATGCATTCGTGTCCTAAATTAAATGGAATATTTTTTGAAAAGAACACCGGTTCCCCACTTGCTTCAGTACAAGAGACAAATGTCTACAAACAACCCTAGCAAGTATAAGGCGGTTTTCCACTCCAAATGAAACAGTACAACTGAATTTTCAGGAGGGTCTAGGTGCGATTGTTTTCGAGGAACAGAAATACCTACTCATTTTTCATAATCAGAGTTGTTTTTACATTCTTTCTTCCAGGTCTGCCAATAGAACCCAAACAATTTCTGAGAAACAATCTAAACTGCACAATAAAATTGGGCTACGATGAACGTACTGAAAGATTTTATTGTCACACTACTACGGGTGAAATTCCAGAAATAATATTTCGAAGTTGCTCTAATACCGTGACTTGTAATGCACTGATGACTCCTGTAAGAACTAATGTTACCCCTGAGAGCAATATGATTTAAGTTTTTCGGCAATTGCTAATAAATGATTGAATTTTTCAAATCGTGTCTAGACAAACTGCTCCATTGAACCGGAGATAAGTATAGAGGATTGTACAGAAGAAAAGTCTTGCAGAATTGCTTCACTAATTGTCGATTATTTACCTGCAGTGGCTACTTGTGTTTCTTCAGGGAAAGATATGAATTCTGCCTACATACAATACTTTTATTCATTTCCAATAAGAAACAATTCATATACCAAGAAGTTTCGATGTAAATGAAAAATGTACTTAAGCAATATAATATTGTATGTCCACGTCCACATATTGTATTTTTACGGATGTATTATTACAGACTTCAAATTGGATGATGCTCCCCCTGAAGATATGTTGAAAATTTCTCACTTGGAATCCAGTGATATTTACAGCGGAGAAAATTTTAACATTTCCTGCAATGCATCTTACTATTATTTTTCCTCTGGACTTAAAATCCGAATTGAAGGGGAAAGTTTTCTAGAAGATTTCCTCAACGCAGATGAAGTAATTAAGATCCAATCGTCCAAAAAGGGCAATCTTCTACCGCTTAATCGGTCTGCGTTGCTTACCGACAGTTTATGGAAACCTGGAAAATATCAAATTACATGCTCAGCTCCAGTTTGGAATTCATCTGCATGGATTTCGAAACCTATGAACATTACAATACTAAGTAAGCTCTTTGTGACAAATATTACAATAACATAGTAGGTACCTTGATAAATAATTCGTTTTTATATGCTGAAAAATGACTTTGATTATTATAAGCATCGGAGAAGCCCAAAATTTTCGGGGGAAACGCAACCGATTTTATTGACTACAAGCCGAACATGACGGTTGTTTGCAAGGCTTCTGGAATTCCCAAACCAATTTTAAATTGGCTCTGGAATAGAAATCAAATAATTTCCGACTTGCTGATGGACTATCGGGTCTCTAATGGAGGAAATGAGTCTTACAGTTGGTCGAAGCTTCATTTTCCCAATTTGGAAGATGATATTTTGGAAAATATAACATGCGTAGCCACAAATTGTATTGGGAATGATACTAAGGATTACCATTTGATTTCCAAAGATTGTAAGACATAAATCTCCAGTATCATTCATTCATTATCCATCATTCGATATTGATTACATGAAATAATATTTTCTCATACTCGTACATTACAGCTGAGAACAAGGATCCCATTATTTTCGCTGTAATAATAGTATCGGTCATTTCTGTAGTTGTAGTAGCCGTATTAGTCTGGAAAATTGTTACTATAAGGGGGAATCGTGTGTTGACCAAAGCGGAATGGAAAGAATTTATGTACGGAAAAATTCAGTACGTTGAAACATCTTTGGTGAATTCAGAGAAAACGGCTGCACATTTGAATGATATATCAGAATATTACCCCTACGATACAAACCTTGAGATTGAACGAGGGGATCTCCTAATAGGTAATTTTATAATATTATTTTACTAACAAATTAGACATGTGTGTTTCAATATTGCTGGTACGACCATTTACAAATTCAAAAATTGATTTTGGATATCAAAATATCTGCTAGAAATTCATTGACCCATATTGAATAATTTTTTAACGGTTTGATGCTGAATTTGAAATAGAATATCCAATAGTAATATACGATACCAATGTACATGTTTATAATTTGTCCTTCCATGTTCTATGAATGTAGTATGATATAACGCGAAAGCTAAATGGAAAATGTAATTGTCATTAGACCGCGGTAATGTACTGGGTAAAGGAGCATACGGTGTCGTTTGGAAAGCTGAATTAAAAGGTTTTTTTTTGCTTAAAATTAGTTAATATCTTCCTATTTTATACATTTTTACAAATCCGGTGTTATTTTATTGCTTTGTTTAGATAGAAATATTTCTAGCGGAGAAACTTACAGAACTTTCAATGAAATTAATGAGTCAAAGAAAGATGTTGCCGTAAAAACATTACGGAAAGACAGTCCTTTTGATGGGAAAAATTTTAAAGCCCTACTATACGAATTAAAAATTCTGAGTTTTATTAAAAGTCATAAACACATAGTCAAATTGATTGGGGCTTTCACTAAAAATATAATGAAAGGTAAATGCAAAATGTTTTACAAACCAACACTAAAATCAACACATTTGCAAGTAATAATATTAGATATTTACAGGGAAGGTTTATATTGTACTGGAATTGTGCGAAAACGGAAGTCTTTTAGAGCACATCAAAGGCAATAGGATATACAATGTCTATGAATCTGGGAAAACATTCGGGTAAAATTTGAAACCATTTTGATATTACGTATCAAAACTAATACATTTTTCAATTCTAGATATGAAACTATAGAATTTATGGACCCTGCAATGATTATCCCTTTGACAAAAGCACAAACATTCTCTAGATTAATGACATGGGCACTTCAAATTACTGATGCAATGAAATACTTGGCAAGTATAAAGGTATGAACTTTTTTAAATCTGGAATTTCTATAAGTGTAATTAAGAAAATTATATTTCATTTCTATAAAGATAGTTCATGGAGATTTGGCGCTGAGGAACATTTTGTTGAGTAAACATTGGGAAGTCAAAATTACGGATTTTGGACTATCAGACAAATTAAATGAATACAACAGTTACTTTGATACTCCCAAAGTAAGTCTCTAAAACTGTCATACCTTTTATTTGCTACTTCACCAAACAACAGTTTGTTGACTTTTGACGAGTTTGCTTTTTGGATTTAAAATTGAAGAATATCATGTTTTTTCGGATTTAAAATTGAAGAATATCATGTTTTTCGGATTTAAAATTGAAGAATATCATGTTTTTCGGTTTGAAATTGAAGAATATCATGTTTTTCTGGTTGCAGACACCTTTGCCTCTTAAATGGTTAGCCATCGAATGCCTACAGATTTTCAAATGCTATTTGGAATCGGATATCTGGTCTTTCGGAATAACATTATGGGAAATATTAAGTCTTGGAGAGGTTCCTTACACAGGAATGGAAATTGAGTCTCTGTCTCCTCAAGAATTTTTGAGGGAGTTGCAAATGGGAATAAGACCCAAGCAACCTCCTTTAGCTACACCTCAAATGTACTTTTATTATTTTCAATCTTCGTATATGGTAAAGCACAATTGTTATATTTAAACTGCTGAATACTACTGCAGATACGAGATTATGAAGAGTTGCTGGCACGAAGACAGGAACCGTAGACCTAGCTTTACCTCACTAAATAACAAAATCCTTCAATGTTTGGAACAAGCAAATGAACTGGTAAAATTCCAAATTATTCCAAGTGCTTTTGACTCAATTATCACTAGCTTATAGCAGTGTAAAGATTTGAAATTTTTATCAGAAGAACTCCGAAGAACAAGAAAGTAGCGGTGACGAGAGACATTATACGATATATTCCGAAATACGAATGGACGGAGACCGATGTCCTACCAACAATGACATATTGTGTACCTGTGTAAATCAAGTAGACCATAATATATCACAATATATCACCAATATCACAAATTGCAGTAAATTGTAATCAAATGCAACCAATTTTTATAAATCTGCGTCTAGTATATAAAAATCTATTCTGGACTATAAAAGTTTGAAATTGCGAATCATTTATCATTTACTAAGCATAAGATGACATTCACTGTCCCTTCATCCCTTCTAAATAATTATTAGTTATTCCAATAGGACTTTCATTATCTAGCCAATCTACTATATAAAAAGTCGTACATATAGAAATAGAGATCTTTCTGGTGAACTCGTGTACAATACGCGTCCGCTGTAGTTTTCTATAAGACATAGTACACTAAACGTACATACTAAACGAACATAATAAATTATTAAGTTGCGACCCTCGGGTCCAACTTTATGCGATCACTCCTAACAGTCTGTCTGTCCGTCTGTCTGTCCGTCTGTGAACAAATTCTGCGCAAAGGTGCGAGACAACTAGGTATGGGGAAATTCTGAGACAACTAGGTAGGGGAGTTCTGAGACAACTAGGTATGAGGGAGTTCTGAGATTCCAGTTAATGCGTTCTTCTACGAATGAATCAATTGGTTCTCCTAAATATAAATTCGAGTAAATTCAGTCGCAACTTTTTTATATCTGTTACTATGGTTTATTATAATATCTGAATGCAATAAATGTACTATCCGGGTAATCATTGGCAGATTTAATTTTGGGCAGCAAAAAATGAACAAAAGATGCTGCTTTACATTAGGCTACATTAGTCTTACGTTACAAGATACATTAGACTATTCGCTGAAGTTACATGAAACGTTTTTTTATTCTATTGGTGCCATCTATTTAGCATGTAAATTGGTGAACTTTTGAAGCATTGATTTCTATGTACTGCTAAGTATCTACAGTATGTTGCCAATTTAGTAATGTCCATTTATCGCGACAGCGTGACTTTGGAATATTGAAGCTCAAGGTCTTTATGATTATTGAGGTGTGGTATACGTGTCGAAGACCAGCCGGGCTTTTGGTTAGTAACCGCTTGTAAAGAACGAAAATATCATTATAGGACAACCAATTCAAGTTTAACTCAAAATGTGCATGGAAGTAAGGTTGTTATACTATTTCTAATTGCCGTATTCTTTACCTGCACCTGGTGTAGGTAAAGCTGGTGTAGTTAAATGGCTTTAGTAAATAGCTTAGTATCATCTTAATCTTATTGACGAACTTATTCCTGTCAGGAAAGTGAATATCGAATCTAATTTTTTTTATTTTTCTTTACATGAACACTTACCACCGCAAATTTTATACAAATGGCTAGTGTGAGTAGAGTGTTGTTATTGCTGGATGGTTTATTATGAGTACAGTAGTATGACTACGTAATTTTATTTCAATAAATTACTCAAATCCTGTTTTTATTTGTCTGTTCATATTACCAAGTCTAATCCTAACCTATACCGTCATGTCAAATGCACTAAGTTAACTACGACGTGCAATTAAGTAGTCTGCAAATAAAAATTAGCAAGTCATATTAGGTAATGAGTCTTTACGCACTAAAAGGTTTATACTGAGCTATTGTTTTTGTTGAGTCGTATACTTATTAGCTAAAGCAAGTATCTTGATGCCTTGATCTTTGGTTAGTATTTTGTAACTATGCATGACAACTGATTGTAAGGTAAAGACGGACAAGTCTCATTTTAAAGCAAAGTTGTCATTGATTGCCTCTAGTTTCGTGTATACGACCCTTATATACTTACAAGACGTATTTCACTTTGTTTAGAACAATAGCTTGTTAAAGTTTCCTCAAAATTGCTGTTGAAGCATTATGTGTAACAGTAATCGGTATATTTGTATATTTATCTGGCAGTTACCCTTCATTTGTAGCAAATGAATAAACATATTTCAAATTTCTCATTACGTATGTTGATGAGTTATATAACCTCGGCTGACATTCTTTCTTCGAGTACTTGGGGAAACATAAAGATGGTATTAACTTTGTAAAAGGAATAATTAAAGTAAGTATCTGAGAGATTGACATGTGAAAGCCACTCTGGTGTCATCTAAATCAGTGCTGGGGTTTAGGATGTGATGTAAACCACAAATAAGAGTAAACAAAAGCGTGCTAACGAAAAGTAATATTAATGTCGTCTGTACCTCAGGTATAAAATGAAGCCTTCCCTCAACCTAATGTTCACGATTCACCAATCTGCACGATTTGCTTTATAATAGTGTACATTTCCTAGGTATGGGATATGACAGGCGAATGTTTATTCATTTATTGTATTGCGTGTGCACTAGTTAACTTGTATTTTGGGTATGCCACGACATAATAAAGCAAGCCTTCAATTAGGTACATAAAGATACTTATCTGCAAAAGAACTACTGTGTGAAAGCAAATCATTGAAGCAAGAATTTAGTTAGGATCTTCTCATCGTCGTCAGTCGTCTCACTTTAATAGCTTTTGTATCGGTAGAGAGTGTGTAGTAGTAGTGCCTACTTGTGATACTATAAATAGGTAATATCAAGTACAGTTAGAGACACTTTAAAGCTGATAGGACGTCCTATTGTTCGTTTTGTAATGTTTAAGTCACATTTGGGAAAAGGTGGTTGTGCTAAGTAAGATTAGAATTTAGAGAGCGAAAAATAAGTGTGAAAGAAAGCTAACTTGGTTATTTTGCTATAAGGGAACTTTCAGAACGTGCAAATCTATTAGAATAGGATCTGCATAAAAAGTGCTACTCTTATTACATATGCAGTCTTATATATATAATATTACTTTACCTATTTATATAAACAGAAAAGAATTCTTTAATGTATGTACTAAAATCTCACTCACTCAGTATATGGATATATCCTAGAGAACAGTTACACAGAGTGCTGTCATTAGGTTTCCAAAAGCCTGGAGCTATTTTCCATTCTTTTATGGTACGTGCTGGTTCCTGAACAACTGTTTGTAATGTTAGTTTTAGTGAGCATACTGTGTGCTATGAATAGAAGATGAAATAGAATAGAAGAATGAGACTGAAATATATAATATTCCCTTATATCAACATAATAGAGAATACAAGGTCTGCATGCAGCTAGTGCTCAGTCTAAAATCCAACTAACAATGATCTCAACATGTGTAGTCCAATCTAAAAGACAAATTGCAAAGCATTACAGGATGAGGTATGCATGGGTAGCATTTTAACATTCACACAGGTAAATTGAGGTAAGGTACCTACAGTCAATTAATAGGATGGTTACTATGTATTGTAGCTCTGTATACAATTCCTCTATTTTTAGTGTTGTGTTCACTGTGTACAGAGAGAGTGAATAAACACTTCCAAGAATATCTTATCTATCTTCTTCCGTATCAATTAACTAAATAATACATTTACTCCACTTCTTCCTTAACGCACAATACAATTCTACATATAATTCTTTCAGAGAGACAATTTTAGCTGTAAACAAGAAAAATGTCAATTTCCCACTGCGTCAAGTTGGATCTCTTAAAAATTCATTATCTTATCCCTTATCTTAGAAACGTAGCCACATATGAACTCAATACTCATATGAAGTAGTAATATTGACATTCAGAGTCATAAGTGTGTTATATAATATATGTGTCATTGTAATACATACTGTGTGTGTTAATTAGTACATGTGTAGACGAAGCTTCGCTTAAGTAGACTAGGTGTGAAAAAAATCTTTTTGTATAATGAAGAGCATTGTTACTCAAATAATATTCTTAGTAGTGAATCAAGTAATAGTTTCAGAGTCAAAAAATCCTGCTACTTTAAATTGTTCAGAGACTAGTGGAGATATTAATCAATTTCCAACAATTAGGGTTTCCAAGTATGATACTCCAAATGTACTTGGCTACTTGAACAACAATAATAATTATGTTTCGAATGATACATACGTTGAGATACCAAGCACTTTAAACTTCCTTGAATTCGAATGCACAGCTCCATATGCCATTCAATGGGGATTTCATCAGTATCCGGTACATAAATAATGATATTACCCAATACAATCCTGGAGTAGCCAAAGACAGCATTATTTTTGGATTCTAATTAATTACAATTTATTTAGTACATTACTTGGGACATATCCAATGAAAGACGGGAAACAAAAAATGGAGACACGCATGAAGTGCAACAAGTATTTGTCAGCAAACTAATATTTTCAGTTTTAAGGGAATCCGTCCTTGGTCAGTGCTGCTATTTCTTATTAACCAATCTCTACTTATCTGTATCAACTTATAAAGAAGGACTAATCATAATTTTTCATTAATTTGCAAAAAGGCGCAAAATAATTATAAGATTTCTTTTTTAGAAAACAAGTATCCAACATGCTACCGTTCATCTAATAAATGTCAGCAAACGTCTATAAATGCAACCGCTACGGACAGAGCTGTGCAGCTTTATATTCATAAAGGGACAGGTGTGTTTTGACAGTTTACGTTGTAAATAATGCTTAAAATTTAGTTACAATAATTCTGTGGTCTGATTTACGATTCCAGATTTTGCATTGAATACCAAAGGAAAATTTGGAGAAAATAAAAATTGTACTTTAATACTGAACTATGATGAGAATACAGAGAAATTCTTTTGTCAGTCCATCGCTGGGAAAAAAAGACCATCGCTATTCATTGAAAGTTGCAGTGACCCCGTTACTTGTGGGGCATTGACAACCAAGGTAATTGTATATAGTGCTTACAATGTATCTTTTGTCATGCATAATTACATTTCTTTATACTATACTAAATACAAAATCAAGTCATTAAAATATTTTCTAAATTGATTGATGCACAATGACCTTGGGGCCATTTTTATAATGAGATTCATACATGTTTTCTAGACGGAATGTAGCAACAAGCCCAAAATTCCAATTTCCAGTTGCACGGAATCAAATTTTTGCCGAAACGCAACATTGAGGGTAAATTACTTGCCTGCAGTAGCAGTATGTTTGTTTCCTGGGATGAATACATATTCAGCTACAATGGAGTACTTTTATACTTTTCCAATAAACAAGACATCTGAACTTTCTGAAGAATCGAATCGGGATTATAGATGTTAGTGAGATTTTCTTCTATAAAATAATTTTAGTAACATCTGTTCAATAGTATCAGTTAAAGCAAAATGATTCTTTAATGAGCTCTAGATTTTGACTGGAATGATGCCCCACCGAAAAATATGCTAGCGATACGCAATTTAGAAAACAAGACTGTTTATGCTGGAGAAAAATTCGATATTACGTGCAATGCTTCGTATTATTATTTTGCATCTGGATTAAAATTTCAAATACGAGATGATTACGGATCGTCTTCCATCAATCTCAAAGCATTGGAAACTGTGGCTAAAATATCTGCAACAAGGGGCGGTACAAAAATATTTCTTCCCTTAAATCGTACCCTAACTCTTCCAGAGTTCTATTTTGCAGTACCTGGAAGTTATAATATAACGTGTCTAGCTCCCGTGTGGAATTCTACAGATTGGATATCAAAATCAACCAAAGTCACAGTATTGGGTAAACAGATTTACAATTGTATATGATTTTCAAAACAGAAATGAACACATGACAAGTTCATTATTGATCTTTGATATTTCGATAGAATCTTTGAAACCCTTGCTGTTTGATGGAAATATGACTGAAACTTTGTATTACAAACCAAGGAAAGAAATTCACTGTGCAGCATTTGGGATTCCTAAACCAAATATAACTTGGACACTTGATGGTCAACCTCTACCTTCTAAAATATCCCAAGTCACTGGAGTACAGAACGAAACAGAAAGTTGGCGGAATTTGCAATTTCCTAATTCTCCCCAGGGAATTTATGGAAATTTCACTTGTAGAGCTGAAAATGTAGCTGGATATGACGAAAAAACTTTTATCTTGCTCCAAAATGGTAAAAATTATTTGAAGTGTTTTCAATAACAATTTTAAACTACGAATATGAATATTGGAAATAATATAAAGCTATATGTGTATGTATATGTAAATTGTGATTTATTGTCTTTAGATTCTAGTTCATCCACAGCAATTTTTGTGGTAGCAGTGATTGGTGTTTTGGCTGTAGTGGTTGGTCCACTCATTATTTACTTAAGTTGGAAAATCCGACAGCAAAGGAAACAATTGCAATGGATGAGTCAAGAAGAAGTAGACGAATTTATCAACGGAAAACCAGATTACATTCCTTTTAAGTGCGATATGAACACTTACGCATATTTTCTTCCTTATGACAAGAACTTAGAGATCCCTAGAGAAAAACTTGATATTGGTTAGTAATTAATTACACTTTGCTACTAAAATCGTCCTTAATTATTAATTATATACAGAATTTATAGTCTTTAACTTGCTAAAAATTAATCAATTTATTCAATACTTCATTACCAATTATTGTGGTCTTATGTCGGTAAACAGTACAGCAATTTTTACTCCTAACTTATCTGTATAATCTACTTAGTGAGTTTTATATTTTAGACTGGAAAATTACCCTTGGCGAAGGAGCTTACGGTATAGTGTATAAGGGTCAAGTTGACGACGATTCGATAACACCGTCTTCAGTAAAAGAAGTAGCAGTTAAAACAAGAAAACCGATAGATTTAGGATTAATCTGTTTTAAAGCATTGCTTTCCGAATTGAAAATTCTTAGTTACATTGGGAAACATGATAACATCATAAAGCTTGAAGGAGCTTGTACAGATAGACTTCTGAAAGGTACGATTTAATTCATTTACATTTTCATGAAACAGAATCAAAAGTATAAACATCAAACTTAGTCTTGCTAATTTTTTTTCTATCTCCTCACAGGTGAAGTACTGATAGTGATTGAATACTGTGAGAACAAAAGTCTCCTGGATTTCCTTAAAAAGCATAGACACGTTTACTACAACCCAATGGCTGAGATTGATGTGCTCGTTGCTGAAACTTCATTCATGTGAGTTTGTATTGTGAGTAAACATAATCCAGACAATGGACTTGCTGTAAACTAGATTCTTCTGGACTGTTTTAGAAACTCCAATGTACAGTATGTTAAAATGGAAGATTTGACATACATTCCGTTAAACAACAATAGTGAAAATGAAAACTTGGAAACAATAACTTTCGCTGATTTACTCAAATGGTCTCGTCAAATTGCAGATGGTATGGAGTATTTAACTAATAAAAAGGTATAAAAGCATTGACATGTTTTATATATATGTAATCAACTTTATAAACAATGTGCTTACATAATGAATTATTTTAGTTAAATTATAACAATTGTTTGTGGGTGGACAGAAATTTAAATTTAGAAGGTAAACATGTATTAAAATTAGCATTTTTTGAATTTTGAGAAAAGGTAATCCATGGGGATCTTGCAGCCAGAAACGTTTTACTGGATCGTTTAAAAGATGTTAAAATAAGTGACTTCGGTTTGTCAAAGAGACTGTTTAACTACGCTACATACACAAATGCTCCTGTGGTATAACACTGACTAAATTCTATTTTGAAAATAATTAAACCTTCAGGGTTATT
>JABASH010005173.1:0-12543 GCA_019776445.1 Tomocerus maximus | reverse complement strand
ACAATACAGTTTTCTTGCTTGATACTTATGTAATGCATTGGTTTATTATTTTCCAGAAAGCGAATCATATGACAATTATTACAATCAAAATCAAATAAAGGTATTAATAATAAATTAATAATCAATTTTTACTTTTACTACCTAGAGGTAAACTTTAGATCTTTGCAAAACTTAGGATAGTACACGACAATGAAAAAATCAAAGGAGGAAACTAAATCGAATGATAATGAATTCGAATTTACTATCTGCTTGCTTTTTGTTTGTGAGTGAACTAGAAAATTTTAAACTGATATTTACATAGGTCATATTATTCCACTTAATGTAAATCAAGAGCATAAAAAAATAAATTAATGGCTAACCAATACTTGTCCAGCAGCTCTGTAGGTATAACTAAATGTTGTTAATCTTCAACCACTTAATCTTATATAAGGAATTATGACAATTCGGTAAAATATTTTCCTGCAGTGAATATGATCAACTAGGTTATAGGTCAACTAAATGGGTAAATCAATACGTACCAAACATAGTTTAAATGGTAATAGTGTTAAGGTTTGTTTGGTACATTACAAGTTTAAAGTAAAAATGGAAATGAATAAAATGGGATACAATCACAATTACAAACATTATGGAGACTTAAAAATATTTTCAATCACTTAATCTACATGTTAGTGTATTATACAAATTAGTGTTGTATTAACTTATAAAATGCTTGCTGCCAGAGTTGCATTATATGAGCTATGTATAATTTCAACTTTCTATTATATCATGCCGAGATCACGACTGTATTGTCAACTACATATTATAATGTGTTTCTTATATTGTAATTAAGTATAGTAATACAATAATACAAGACTCAAATTTGAGTTTTTAAGGCACTGTTTGTAAAAGTGACATGATACAGTCTACGCTAAGGAAATGGTGTAACTACTTTTAAAGGTAGGTAACATAATGCCAGGTACGATTGTCTACACCATTCTAATACAAAGGGTAGCTAAGTATTGCACATGCAAAATGAAATGGCTTACTTATACAATATACAATGTTAGCTATTAGGTAGTTAATGTTACTGTACAAAGATTAAAGTCAAATAAGTGTGTAACATATGTGAAAATCCATTCAATCATATTCATTTTTCCCAACAGACATTCTTAAATATGATTGACTAGACCGGCCTTGTGCTCTTTAAAACAGATGTCTATGTCGTACATTAATTTCACTAACTTACAGGACATTTTATTTCACAATTCAAATAGAGCGTGAAAATAGTGTTTGAAGTTATTAACAGTCCACCTTTTCAATTGTCAATTTATAATCCAACCAAACTACAATATTTACTAATAAACACATAAAGAACAATATTTATCCTTACCATAAAAAATTACATTAAAGATATCTTTGGCAGGGCATATAATAATCATAAACTATAAAGTCCATTTTCCCGACGAGTATCATTGTTGTGTGAAGGAAAAGAGGTGATTTTAGTGAAACAGCGAGAATTGACTTAATAGGAACTCAATAATACATGACCATATAATTTCTTTTTAAGCAATTTCAAAAGGATAAGGATAGCACAGGAATCATAATTACGATTGGGAGGAAGGCGGTGGTATGTGAAAATGAAAGAAATGATTAAATCAAAAATGTTCGCGAAATGGTACAGGAAGGTGCAATTAGGATACGAGATACGTAAATTAGGAGATAGGAAATGTAGAGCAGAGGAGAGAAAAATCAGTTGGAATTAAGGAAAATTAGAGAATAGGAGAAAATATCGGACAGCAAGGAAATATTCGCCAAAATTTTGGGATTTGGTGATAATAGGTATTAAATAACAGGAGTTACGAGGGAAAGAACGAAATAGATTACATTGGAGTAGATTAAAAACTATTCGTTAGAAATATATTCAAGAAGCTCCAACTAACGAAATAGCTAATAATTTGAAATACGAAAGAACAAATATTTCCCGATTCATAATTTTCAAAAATATTGCATGTACGACAACCAAATGGTTTTTAATTAAGTTTAATAGACCAATCGATACTCCTTCACTGACATTACCACGTTAGTAGCGTCGTAATGGACTTTTTGGGACAGGGGCATGATCACCTTGATCTTTCACACACAAGGGGGGTTAATTGGTGAGCACCAATACATCTTGGACTACTTAAATTGATAAACTATGCTACTTTATTAATTTAATCAGTAACTTAATGTAATTAACTCTTAGTCACAAAATTGAAGTTAATTAATGTACGAGGTATTACAATATAATTTAAATAAATAGTAAACATATATATGACACATGACATAAACAAATGCTTTAGCTGAGATAAAAATGAACAGTCGAATTCTAGTTTTGGTTAAGTTTGTACCTGTCCCCAATACCATTCCAAATGGAACTTATGGCAACAACAGTGACGTTTAGCTGACGCTTTATACTTCAGACGTGTGAGGTTCTATCTTCACACTCATGACTTTCATGTCCAAAGCCCCGTGAACTCGGAAGCGGTAGAGACATGTGTGACGCAAATTTCCATGGTTAGACAAGATTTTTAATTCGACGATAGGATAAGCTTTAGCATTTGCATTCTGTAAATTACAAACATTCATCACATAATTTACTCAATCTAACAGCAGTATATTTTTGATTGACATCAAAAGTTTCTTGGTTATAATTTATAGTATTAATAAACGACAGATATAACTTACTTGGACTGGAAAATGCTGAAGTGTTTCCCCATTGTCTTCATAGGAGAAAGAACCATAGTTCCACATTGTGTCAAAATCATTTTCAGCATTAAGGCCCTATCATAAAGCACAAAAAATAATTACGGTTAAGTACTAAACATAAATAATTAGTAATTTCAAAATTAAGCAATTAATTAGTAGTTATTTTACCCAAACTTCAAATTTATACGGTGCCGAATCAATATTTCCATAGGGCGAGACATTTTTAGAAATGTGTTCCACAGTAAAACCGGTAACAATGGATGGAGCCACCAATTGTATGACGATGTCTCCAACTGATCCTTCAAAAGCCCAACATTCTCCAGGAACCACACCTGGCTACAATAAAACAGTATAAATATTCTTATAATTATGAAATTGATAGTTTGTAAAAAGCCATTGAATTGATAACCTGAATGATTGTGCGCGGATTATTTGGAGGGGACCAAATTTTAAAGCCAAAAAATGATACCACGCTGTTTCTCAGTTTTGAACTTTTAGTACATCGTGTACTCAGAATTGTACCCCCGGCTGACTCCAAAGCTAAATCTGGGAGACCGGTTTTATCAGCATCATACTTTGCAATAGCCATTTTTATTAACTTGTCCATGTCCTCTTGTGTTCCTCCAACAATTCCACCTCCAGGAGTTGGCTCAGGGCAGTCCCTGGTTGCGCACGAAATTTTTACTTGATTTCCGATCTCCGACATCAAAACGGGCAAAATGGACTGTTGCAGCTTTTTCATATCCACTTCAACTGGTTTATGTAGACTTTTGATTTCAACTTCAGCCTTATTTTGTGTTAGTTTTAAATTATTCATGTCAACTTTAATTTGGTCTCTGTCTGATTTGGACGTATCAGCATTAGCCGCCATTTCCACAGCCAGCGCTTTAAGTTTCATATCCAAGGTTGAGCTCTCGTCTTGAGTTTTGGTATTCCACAACGTAACAAGATTGGATAAAGTAACGATTTTACCGTCTGAAGTTTCTCCCAAGTGAAAATTCATGATTTCCATTAAAATCTGATCTGGCGTTTTGCCTTTGGCAGACGCTTCTTGCATAGCTGATTCCAACTGAGTGATATGGACTTTCAATTCGTTGTACTTAGTGTCATACAGTGTGAACGTATTATCATGGTCAACTATTTTCTTTTCAAGGAACTGTAATCGACTAAGAATATCATCCAACTCTTCTTTGGAAATAATGGGAGGAATTGGTGTAGGAATAGGATTAATACTAGATGCTGTTTGTACATTAGCACTTTCTTCGGTAACCGGTACACTAGGAATCTACTTATTCAATAATCATTATTAGTAAAAAATTACGAATATATTAAAATATAGTTAAGCATTTTACACAATAAAGGAAAAGGAAAACATTCACAGAACTTACAATAACAATAGAATCAGATGTCTTCCCAAATCCAAATAAGGAAAGAGAACCAAGGTAAGACAAGACACCAACAGTCTGGGTTATTATACTGCTAAGGCAGGAACCAACAAATTCCGAAGTGGCAGAAGCATATGAGGATATCGGTGACCATAGCAGATAGGCTAGAATTCAGACAAGAAAAGCCCCTCATAAATTAATTGCACTAATTAGGAAAGTTATTAAAATGTAATAATTTCATATCACTGACAATAATAGCGAATTACTCTTCCGCCAGCTTACAGAGCTAGCAGCTAACATAGACCAAACAAAATTAAGGATGTTTTTGTGTGATGGGACGACGACTTGCATAGTGAGACACGAAACACTACACAATTGCGAATTAGAACTAAAATTTTATAATTACAACATGATGAGTTTGGTACCATAAGCCAATATTACTACAAAATTAAATGAAAAGTTTTACAAAGATTTTGTTGTTAGTACAATTTTTTATTTGTTGCATTTTTTAATTTTGTATTTGATTTTCAATCTTAACCTAAATCAGTACATATTATAAGTCTTTAATCTACAGCTACATCGAATTGGGTTAGTTCAATTAAATACTTTTCTGAATAAATGACGAAAGTACAACAAATTCTATCATAAATGGTACTTTCTCACTTCTTATACCAACTTCATGATAAAATTTCGCTACCTTTCACCGCACTAAGATCGGGAGAGTGAAAACTTCTGGTGAAAGTTACAGGTGAAAGTAAGGTGAAAGTTTTATATGGAAATAACATGAGAAGAGAGAAAGTATTACTTAGTATGCATGCTGACTTTCTTTATATACTTGTTATAGGCACAGAAATGTCCAATATTTTAATCGATAAATGTTTAATTAAAAAAGAATAGTACTAACAATTATTATTAGAAGTAATAGCAAGTTAGACAACGACAACTTGACAAATGACAGTAGTCAATAATGTACCCTAAACTGTCTAAAATTTAGACAGTTTAGGGTACATAAATATATAAACTCTAAACATAGACTCTAAATCATAAATATAAAAGGTGTAAGTCTAAATTTAAAGCTCTAATTACTAGCATGGTGCCTTATTAATAGTAACATACCTATAATATGTAAGTATTAGTCTTAATAATTAAGGTCTCCAAATTGAAATATAGTTATATTAGTACCTACCTACTCTACAAATTATAAAGTTTTAGTTAACAATAAGGTTAATGTTGGCATTTGTTGGAATACTGGAAGACGACATCCGACCGGCATTACAATACTATTTATTACACTTACACAAACAAATTCGTCATTTCAATCATTCGTTTTTTGGTTAATAATTTTAAATATTCGGCGCTACCCGGAACTGGTGTCTAAACAGTTCAGTTCTCAGGGGGTACGCTTAAATTCGGGACCTTAAGTGAAAGAATGTAAATCTAATATTATCTAATCAAACTAGCACGGTAATATGCAGTGGCGGGATATTAATGAGAGTACCTGCTAGAAAAGATTACTATTTACAAAACTAAATTGTGTAAATGGGTGGTCTCA
Organism: Tomocerus maximus; assembly: GCA_019776445.1. Taxonomy (NCBI): domain Eukaryota; kingdom Metazoa; phylum Arthropoda; class Collembola; order Entomobryomorpha; family Tomoceridae; genus Tomocerus; species Tomocerus maximus. Next base: position 6,879 of record JABASH010005173.1, on the reverse strand, counting down.
TTATTACATCATTTTGAAATTAATGTGCGCACAGTAACATGATAATAATACTATTAAAATAGATTCTAACTTCTCTACTAATAATCAAGGGGCAAAAAAATCGATACCAAAATACTTTAAAACAATCAATTCAAAACAGTTTTTGGTTGTGAAATAAATCATGTACGATTCATTACAAAAATACAATTTCAAAATTACATCTGACAGACTAAAAATTATCCTACTCATTCGATGATTATAACTTATCAGTCAACTGTTTTAAATCAGCCTATGAAATAACCTACCGAACTAAACTATCAACTGGCCAAAGGATATTTCTAGCATGATGTATTACCAAAGGCAAAGGTCATGGGAAACGGTAACAACCGCATAGCATCATCGTTGTAAAAGTTGTAAATGTATGTAATCATTGTTATATTTTAGTATAACTACGATATAAAGGTTTAAAAAAAACCAATCAATACCACGATACTAAATTCAATAGGAAGGAACTCAAGGAACAGTAGGAAGCAAGTAGAAGTTTAGGTATTGTTCTATCGGGAAAAAGTAACATTTTATATTTATTACATGGTTTAAGCTTAAGCTTAGTTTCTTCTAAACTATATTGATAGATACTCCGGCCGGTTTAAATGGTTTCTTTTGCAAATAATAAGAATTACCATACAATACCAAGAGGAGTCAATACTTTATATTATTAAATATCCATAAAATAAAAATTTCGATTGCAATTACGAACGTTGTGTAAATGATAAACCGACTAGCTATAGTACATTTCTTAACTCATTACAGTAAACAGCTTAAAATTCAAATAACATTTAAGTAACTTTACTTTTCTATTATTATTACCTATGTCTATGTCATGTAGTCATGTCGCATTCAATCAGTAATCTCAGTACATACTAACAAGCTTACAATAGTTAAATAGTTAGAGGATTGATTTGATTAGAAAGATTTGAACTAAACTATAACTTGTACAAGTTACGGCATAAAGTTTAAACTATACCATATATAGTAGCTCAATAAAAAATACTAAGTTCCTTTACCTAACAAAACATACTTCATGGTAAACCGCAATAATAAGGAAAGAGTTAAGAGCATTATTGAAAATAAAAATGTTTTAAAAATAACGAATTGAAAAGATTGGGAGAAAATCTGCTCCAAACAAAGACGTGAAATGGCCAACCTAATGAATCAAAAATGAAACAAAAGGGATAGCTTAAGGCATATAATTTATACACAGAAAAGAGTTAGTATACTGGTGGAAACAAGTCCTTTCTACATAATAATATCATAATAGAATACTTGAATAGAGTAGTAGGTAATATTATTTGGTAAAATGTGTATACGTATTTAATATAATATTCAAGAGGACAGAAATCGATAGAAAAACATAAGTCAATTAGTCAATCCTTGTTCTTGATTTACTATGTCGCAAACAAACAACCAATACATAAAAAGTATTGTGTACTTGCAGTATTCAATTTATCGCTTAGAAAGATTAAACAGATAATATTTTCAACAAGCATATTTAGTTTGACGAAGAGTGAAGACGGGGGATAACAAAGATACATACATGACTACATGAGAAATAATGATACTCCTACTTAAACAAGTTATTCTATCATTTCTATCTTGCAATTTACCCGAACTTCAAGGTTAATTACTTTGTAGGTAGAATCTTTACAAACACAGTAAAGATAGTTGCGCAAACAAAAGTCTTTTATAGAAAAGAGCGACAACAAAATGTCAACAAAATACTAAGACAAGAATAGGTAACTAAAAAAGGACTAAGACGTAGACATAATATTAAAAGTCTGCAGAAAATAGAACAATGAAATGTGAAATATTTCAAGAACATTTTCCAGAAGGGATTACAATTCGCTTTTAACGTTACACAAATTAACTATTATTTATATGAATTCCAATCGTTCAATGATAAGTTGATAAGACATAAAGTTACTATAATCTAATACTTAGTTTCCGAGTCCTTATAAGATCAAACAGTTTTTAGCTATGTCTGCTTATCTAATGGTTAGCTTGCATGCAGAGCAATAATTTGGTGATTCCTGCGAAAAACAATTGCGGAGGCAGTGCCAGTAGTTAATCCAATTTTGTGTGTCCAACAATAGCCTCACCCCTGAAAAGGGAAATTAAAAAATGATCACCTAATACGGCAATTGATCATTTTAAAGTTCCGTTTCATAAAAAACTTTTTTGGATTACATCAAAATATTCCATTCTTGAATATTGCTTCGTTAGCTAAGCAAAAGGGAGTCTACGTTTACTGATCTTGCTCTTTAGGAGTGTTAATGTCAATATTACGCATAATTTTCTACGCCAAGGTAATCTCTAATTTATCAATATTGCACTGCAAATTGCACTTAAAATTGTGTAGTTAGTAATGTACTTTTTATTATTAATTGTTACTGCAAAAATCAGCTTGAAAAAATATTTTTAAGTAAGCTTACCCAAACATCCGATGACAGCAACTAACAGCAAAGCAGCGAAGATCTTCAAACATCCAGTGGTAAGTCCCCGACTCCGATTCCAAGAGCTTGTGAAATGCTCTTCGTCAGACAAATGATCTTGCGATTGTGAATTGTTGTAAGTAGTTTTGCTAGATTTGCTGTCATGACTATTGCTGTTGCTGAAGACCATGACATTTCGACGTTCAGTAGAATCATTGTGGTTCGATGTTAATTTTTTGTCGCTGAAGAAAAGGTGTCTGAATTTCGACGAGACTCCTTCATTTGTACCGTTTGATGCATAACCCATTCGTTTATTTTGGTAATATAGGTCTTCGCGATACGTCGAATTGTTAGATTTTTTCAAAAACCACTTTTCGTACACAAAGATGGTAACAACTACGTTGTAAAAATACCAAGCAATACTGCCGAGACAAGACGTGACGACGCGAAGGGATTTGTTAAAAACATTTTGCTCGTATTGTCCAATATCATGTCCGTCACTTGTACATCGATGCCTGAATTTGATTGTTGGTTTCCTGTGCAAGAAGTCATCTTCATCATCGGACACTACCACACTTCCATTTAGATCCCGACGTTTCTCGACAAAACCTTTTCCACTGCCACTTTCAACCGTTTCACTTGCGAAGGTGCGGTGTGTTCTGTATCCTGGGTGGGCAAATCTTTCATTGGTGCTCCTATTAGAAGAGTTAGAAAGGGAGACAAAACTTCCATCTCCGCTTCCTGATTGAAATTCCTGTTGTGATACAATTTTTCTTGAAATTCTCGTCGTACTACTAGTAGTAGACATTTCTATGTTCTTCACAGTAGCGTGCCTGCGATATAAAAAAAATAGTAACACATTAATCTAAAGACAATCAAAAGACATATACTCAATTGTTCAAATATTTCACTCCTGTACTTTGTACTACTAAAATTCAGATTTTAGACTCCGTCCCATCAGAACAATGAACAGTCCGAGAAGTCTGTAGTTCAAACTTCTTCGGACATTGTTCTCGGAAACATAAAATCCGATACAATTAATTATTTGAAATGATTGTATGTTCGCTTAGACCCCACAGATTTGTCGACACTTGGTTTCTATTGAGTTGCCGAGTAACCGATATAATAATGTTAATCCACTACTTTTTGTCATGGTTGGACACATAAGAGAAATTAAAATTGTTAGTGAACGTGCACTAAAGCCCATTGTATATTATATTGTATTGTATAATATTTGAATCATATTCTACACAAACTATTTTATTTAATATAGCATCTCATTATGCCTACCTGTGAGTAGAAGTATTGCATTTGAAGATTTACAATTTTACACCTCGCCGAATAGGCAATGGCAGTAAATTGTAAATTACCAGTAAAAAATTGGTAACTTCTTTATTCAGACGATTTATTTATTTACTTTGTACAATAAAACTTAGCACTGAGGTCTGAGGTGAGGTACAGATGTAATTTGTAAAGATGGTACCAAAATTTCCTTAGACTCTTATAGTCACAAAGTTACAAACAAAAACAAAGTCACAAAATAAGCTAGTAATTCATACACTCAAACTTTGTTCTACTTCCCGAATACTCTTCGGTGTGTCTGATACAAGTCAGAACTAGGGACCAACTAAATGGAAAATTTTGTTTTGCTGTTTGCGAGCAGCAGGAGATGTGCACAATACACATACACATAGTTTTACATACAATATCACGAAGAAAAATCTCAAATAACAAAAGAGCAGCTGAGAACAGCGGTACAGGATTGCGGCAAGGCATGTGACAGCACTCTAATCTCTCCAAATAACCATTGACTTTTTTTACTGATGATTTTTATACAACCAGGTTACTTTTGCATTGAATAGTTGGATGTTCTCTTTTAGTGCCCGGCAGAACTTCCTCCCCTGGGCGGACTACCTCTTCTCACTTCTCCGTCTTTTCTACTTGCTACATCATGAGTATGAGGATTTATATTTAGCTAAAGAATCGAATGAATTCTACTCTACGAAAGAACACGAAATCCTTATCTAATGTATAGCTCCATGAAGTGAGCCCAAAATGTTTTTTGCAACATCTATGTAGTAAGTAATAGGTATAAGTATACCATACCTAAGTAATAGTAGTAGTCTCGTAATGTAATTGTAACGGAGAGACACGCATTTATTCATTGAGGATTAAATACATTCCTCCTCATAATTACACGTTCATTAATAAGTTCGTAACGTAAAATCCCCGAGTTTCCTTTCTGTACACAAACTTCTACTATTAATTTTGTTTTGAAGGTGTACTTTACAATTACAATTTTAGTAGGGAGAGGGAATTCAATTAATATTAATACTACATATTTGATTTAAAATTGTTATTACTCATTCTCAAATATTTATAATTAAAAAAAATGCATTTCGTTCATTTAGAGTTGGTTTGTCATTTTGAAGATTAGATATTTACTTACTTACATCATATTATTCATACATAATAGGTATATAATATATACCTATATAGCATTTTCATTTGTATAACTTTGTGGATAATAACCACAACCAAACTTAATCCACTAACCAATTCGTTTAATTAATTAGCAAGTTTTTCCCTTTTCCATTTCCTGCTTTCCATATATAGTATATGTTATGAAGTTAGTAAATGTAAAATGTAAACCGATTGGTTAGTTAAAAGGTGTACTACTTTTGGTAGTAATAAGTAGGGTGTGGTAATTATGTAGAGAAACACTAACCCGTTTGTTAGGAGGGTTGGTTTTGCAAGGTAGTATTCCTGAGACGTATTATCGGTACTCCATACATTTGAATCCTTTACAGCACAATTAAGGTTCTCTGGTAAGTGAATTCCTCGATACTTCTTAAAATGGCTACCGCGAGAGCCGTCTTTCAGCGATGAGACACGGTTTGCACTTGCAGTAAAACCATTGCCACAGGTACTTTTAAGGCTTGAGTCTTGGTCAACACTTCTGGAATTCTTGCACCTGTTAATGAAAACGTCGAAATTAAGTGAAAAAATCATCAAGTGTATAGTAAACGGTCAAGCCAAAAATCTAAGAAAACCCCGAGAATCGTTAATTACAGATTCGAGTCGATTAAAAATGCTCTCCGAGCGCGTCTTACGATGTAGAACATGGTGTATTACGTTTAAACCAATAATAGGGTTATAATAACATGGGCAGAGATGACCCTATCCTGCGACAGTTTGTTGAATACACTATACAAGATATGCCCCATCAGGGGCAAAAGATGAATCCAAGCGACGACGACCGACTACGACGATTTGTGGACTTGCAATGCAAAGCGTACGGAATCTCTCTTCTGCTGTCCGCTGCTTGCCAGTCCCTCGTTCAGTCGTTCATCTCCAACTGCTGACTGCACTCATTGCACTCACCACCCGTCTTCGTCGTCGCTTGGGTTCATCTTTTTCCCCTGATGGGGCATATGTATGTAGTGTTCAAATTGCTATCATACGACTCACGGTAAGTTTTAGTTTAAGATACAATCAATATATAATTTGCTGATACCCGCCACCAGAAGCGGGGGCGGGTCTCCCCACCCAAAAAATTACTACCCCCAAATTGTCTGAAACGAAAAAATAAGCAATAATATCAATTATTAGTAATAAATAATAAACGGATAAAACTTTAATTACTGTAATGCAACTAATGCAGAACGTTGTATGCCAGGTGTGCTGTTGCAAGTACAAAATCCTCCGTTGCAATCCGATCTCAATGTGTAATGACAATCCTCTCTTCGGGGGCTGGTGGGGCTATTGCTAGAAGCCATCTTCAAGAGTTCAAAGGTTGTTTTTATTTTCCTAGGTCAACAATTTCAATTTCGTTTCACAAAAACTAATCCCACAGCCAATCTGTCATCAGTCAGTAGACTAGGACTAGACTACCAACACTCAACACTCGGCTGCCGAACGCAGCGACACTTTCAATCAAAGTAAAAAATATTAATGGCCGAACAATGAACAACTCAAACTCATTCACAAAAAATTATTTCTAAACTGATTTGATTAGGGGTAAGTTGACACAGATTGATGCACCATTTATTGCATACATACTATAGCATGCTGCATGCATTCATGTAATGCATTTATTATTGTCACCGTCACCTTATTCTGCATAAAAGTTCATATTTATATGGTAAACGATACTGACACTGATGATCGTTTAATAAATTGCAAAAAATTACAAATTGTAGTATTTGGTGTATTTATAACTATAAATAGTATTCTGTCATAATAGCATACCTACTATGATTAATAAGTTGAATCTGAGTATTATGTATCACGTTCACATTCACAATAGACCTTTTGCCAAACCGTCCGCCACTGGATTTGGGCTCAGCCACAATACCCGACACCCGACAACATCCCACCCGCCACCCCACCCAACACCCGACGACCTTCC
>JABASH010005172.1:0-12543 GCA_019776445.1 Tomocerus maximus | reverse complement strand
TTTTAAAATATTTTGTAATAAAAATGAACAGGCATCAAATGAAATACACGACACCAAGGAGGAGAGGAAATTTGACCTTTGTTCTACAGGGGGAAATCCTCTCCTCTAGAGATAAATCTCACTATGAAAACTCCTTGCATAATGCTAATTTTACAATGTTTTTAAAAATTTTCCCAGAATCACTGGTACCAGGTTAAGGCATACCTGCTTCACCCCAAACCACTAATGGAAAATGCATGGGTAATTGACATGGGTGAAAACCAGTCTTTGTTTATATGGGTGTATTTAACCATGGTTACCCAAGTACTCTATAATACATCTTAACCTGGTACCGGTGACAAGTGTGTTGTCATGTCAACCAGCCTCGCCCAGAATCAAAAGGTAGATCAGGGTGAACCAAGGGTAAATTAAATACTGTATAATATATTCATAATTGTATGACACCTGAACCTGCAACATCGTACTGGGCCTGTGTTTAACTGTGTAATTGGGATTTCGAGTGTATGAAACTTATTTATACATTTAAATAAAATTTTCAACCGGGAGACAGAGTCCTAATTGCTATTAAAATTACGGCTCATTGAAATTATTTAGAAAGAATTATTTTCCTTGTTTTCTGGTTTTCCTTGCGTCTTCCGATAAGTTTTTTTAGGTTTTGACCTATTTTTTTATTGTAATGTAATGATCAGACAGTAGCCATTTCACAGCTACAGTACAGCAGTTTTGCTGGGTACTTTCACTGGCACTACGACTTGCACTATGGAGATTTCTACACGATAACCGATAACATAATTTAATTTGCAAACATTATGGCATATTCTCTAACCATAAAGAGGCTGCCAGCCAAATGGCAACAATAAGACCCTGGCTGACTCAAACTCATACTTGGGAAGGGCGCTAAATGATGAAATTCAAATTCAGGTTGATTGAAGTATTGCTGTTGCTTAGCTTTAGGTGTAATTTTGTATGTATTGTACTTTGAACTTATGTTGTAATGCACTTTTACTTTTGACTTTTCCACAATACAACTAAATACGACTTCAAACTTAATAATTTAGCGTAATCAAAAAAAAGTTAACTTGGGTTGGATGTTGGATCACAGAAAGTGGGATGTGGAGGTGAAAAAAGACTTAAGAATATTTTTTTGGTGGTGACTTTTTTCTGGACAAAATATTTTTGATGTTGAAATTCCGAAATTCATCAACCGAATGTAAATAAATGCAGTTGTTTTAGTTGTATTCACAATAATATAATTCAAGTACAAATTCATAATTCGCTGGAAGAGTGGGGATATAATATATTATGATATTCTTATTAGCGGCCATTAATGCAGTATTTACATTAGGTTGATGAATTTCGGAAGAAAGTCATTACTAAAAATCTCACCTCCAAATAAATATTCACCAATATTTGTCACCACACAGCCCCACTTCCTTTAATCCAACCTTAACTTGGGGATTTTGTTACATGCAGTAACGTGTGGGTGACAGAGAACTCAAAATAATGTCAAATATAGCTAAAATATTGCGTAAGGATTATTTTAATTTTTTTTACAAAAACCAGTATGGCCCACTGGCCCGTCTTGAACCACTTTATTGAAGTGAAGTTTTGTTATAAATTTTGTATTTGTAGGCACCCTAACCCAATATTCCCACTATGGTGTCAATCCCTGGAGACAATCTTCCAGGTCAGTATCTGTTGTCGCAGATTTACCAGAAAGTCATGAAATGTTGCGTCAAACTTGTAGAGATTTTGCAGAGGGAGAACTGAAGCCAAATGCTGCAAAATTTGATCGAGAACATTTATATCCTAAAGAACAGGTTACTATCAACTATTGATTATTCGTGCTGGAAGTATGTTTCCAATTTCAGCAAATTCGGAATAATAATTGTAACAGAGCATTTGAATTTGTGATTTGACAGGTGCGACAGATGGGAGAATTAGGTTTGATGGCGATCACTGTAAAAGAAGAAGATGGTGGGACAGGGTTAGATTACTTGGCTTACGCTATTGCGATGGAAGAAATATCTCGGTTAGAAACATATGTGTCTAATTATATTTTCGTTCGTAACTAAACTTTAACCTTTATTTATTTTTTAACCATCAACTTAGTTGGAATTGATATCAACTTTCTTTTTTAATCAACTTCCTTTTGGGTATTAGGAATTCTCACAAATATTTTCTTACAACTAACTGAGGGTACTGACTTTCTACAACCATGCACTGATGTATACATAAATAATATCAATATAATCAAATATATAACCAAATATCGGATTCATCTTTACATAATTAGCATAATTAGCATTCATTACAATGTAATTACATGTATTTGACATAATTATTGGGGAAAAAAGCATGGTTGTAGAAAGTTGTAAGAAAATAGTTGAGAATTCACCGAACCATAAATTCTGGAGAAAGTAATACAATGTTTGTGAAAGTACTGGTGAAAGGGCAGTGAAAGTTACACATGGAGTTAGAATATGTAAAAAAGAAAAATAATAATAAATTCTGGACAAATATACTGCCTAATGCCTAACTATACAAAAGGTACTTCTTTCTTTTTTACTGTATTTTTCTATAGCACAAAATGCCGGTTAGTACTTACTATAGTGATGCCGGTTAGTAAGGTACTTACTTTTTTATATATTCTAACCCAATGTGTAACTTTCACTGGTTTCACTGTCCTTTCGCCAGTACTTTCACGGACGTGTGGTTATTATGCCTAAAAGGGGCGTCACCGACTATATATTTTAAAACCTAACCTAATATAAATCAACATAGCTTTACCTATAGATACCAGTAAGAGGATTAGGCACAACAACCCTACACCACTTTCACAAACATTTCACATCCAGAATTTATACCTGTACTACATGAACGGAATTTTGCCGTCGTATAATTTAGTGAGATTTTCATGGGCTCACAAGTTACAATGTCAACATTGCCAGCTTGCTAGACACTCTGTGCAGCGATTTCCATTATGAATGACAATTATTAAGAATTGATTTATTTGGTTGATATTTTATAATTTTCATTTTGTACAATTATAGAGGCTGTGCTTCAGCTGGTGTTATCATGAGTGTTAACAATTCTCTATATTTGGGACCTTTGAAGCAATTTGGTAGTGAAAAGCAAAAAGAAACGTTTATAAAAAAATTCACATCTGGAGAACGTGTAGGATGTTTTGCATTAAGTGAACCAGGTAGAGTATATATTTTATGTATTATGTAATTTAATACTATATTGGCTTAATAAGTATGTTCACGAACACAAAATTTATTGTGCCATTTTTTAAGGTAATGGAAGTGATGCTGGAGCTGCTTCGACTACCGCTAAAGATAATGGAACTTCCTATGTGTTAAATGGAACAAAGGTGAATACTGAATAGTGGGTAAAGTGGGTTAATGTATCGACCTACGGATACCGGCGGTCTGTAAACATAGAATACAATTTTAACTAAATTTTGAAATGGTGTAATAGGCTTGGATTACGAACGGATTCGAAGCAGAGGCTACAGTAGTATTTGCAACGACAGACAAGTCGGCGAAGCATAAAGGAATTAGTGCGTTCGTTTTACCCAAGCCAACCAAAGGTATTGTTTTCCATGCATGAGAGTAATCTGTATAATCTACTACACATTTGCAATAATTGTGGGTTACAAACCTAAATTATTATTATTGTCTTTATTTAGGTTTATCTTTAGGAAAGAAGGAAGACAAACTAGGAATTAGAGGTTCTTCCACATGTTCTTTAATATTTGAAGATTGTGAAATTCCGAAAGATAGCATATTAGGGAGTCCTGGAATGGGATTTAAAATTGCGATGATGACTTTAGGTATGATATTTGAACAATTAATTCTTAAAGCAAAATGGAATGTATGAGTGCTAAGAATGTAAATTATTTATTTACTTGAATTAGATGAAGGTCGAATTGGCATTGCTTCTCAGGCCTTAGGAATCGCCCAAGCTTCTCTTGACTGTGCTGTAGGTATTATTTTTCTTTTAATTTATAAATTCCACTGAAAAACAAAGAAGATTAGTATCTTTTATTGTGGATATTCTGCAGATGGATTATGCGGCGAAACGAACCGCATTCGGGGCGTCTATACTAAAGCTACAGTCCATACAAAATAAAATTGCAGATATGTCCATGCAACTCGAATCCGCTAGATTGTTAACTTGGAGAGCTGCAGTATTAAAGGACGCAAAGAAGCCATTCACCAAGGTTGTCTAATTATTTATTTAAAATCAGTAACACCAAACATGTATTTTCTTTTAACTCAGGATCAGGGTACGAAAAGTACTTAACAACTGACTGTGTATACTGTATACTTACAGTTATAATACAATCGTTGCAGTATAATACCAAGGGCTCATTTTGTATAATAATGTGAAATAGGAAGCTGCAATGGCCAAGTTAGCTGCTTCTGAGGCTGCAACTTTTGTGTCGCACCAATGTATACAGATCCTTGGCGGAATGGGTAAGTTATTTAAGTACTAACTTATTTTCCATGTAGTTCATTATTCATATTATATTGATTGTGCATTGTATGTAAGTATTCAGTAACGTCATTATATACATAATTGAAACAATGTTAATAAATATTTAAGGTTATGTTTCCGATATGCCTGCGGAAAGGCACTACAGGGATGCCAGGATTACTGAGATTTACGAAGGAACTTCTGAAGTCCAACGTTTAGTCATTGCGGGTAATATAATAAAGGAATATGCTGCTCGTCAATCCTGAATTCGAAGAGTCGGGACAAACTCTTGACAAATTCATCAAACTATTTTTATGTAAAGTGAATCGGAAATAAATATGTATTGAAATAAAACAAGGTAAATATTTTTGTTTTTTAATTTTACTGTTTTGTTGCATTTGAGAGTTTAACGAAGCCTTATAAACTTATCTGATGATCTATAGCATTTGTAGTTCATAGCTTATATGAAGAATGTGTTCAACGTCCTAATATCATGATGTCCGAATAGAATTAGCTGTGTGAGTGTTTTTCTCATTCAGCGGAGAATGAATTATTGAATAATTGCTACAATACAATATTATGTTAATACAGGTTGATAGTATACATGATTGTCATTGTTGAATTTCCATTGCATGCAAATGATTAGTTTGTATTTTGTGCAACACACAAATTATTTTAGGTGGTCAGATGCTGGGTCGCCAGTCGCAAACGTTATCAGCAGAATTGTATGTCTCTGCAGTAAACATTATCTAACTGAAGCTGTTAAGTGCTGCCTTCCAGCTATGAAAACCGAGTCTAAGTCCAACACGGGCTATGGCTAAAGTAGGTTGCCCCTAGCTCTTAGATTCAAACAAACCATCATGTATGTGAAAGTACGAGAGTACGACTAGTAGGAGTATAGCCTTAGTAGTTATTCTACAAAGTTGATTCGATCTATATGATTACTACATACTTGTTCTCCTATTTAAGTAAGGATTCTCGTGTATGTACTGTAAAAGTACTGCAGTGTGTAAAAAAGCCGCATATAATTTCATTATATTACAGAATATATGTTGTTTGCAGCAATGATTTCTTGCATTTACTGCTCTGTAGTATTGAACGTAGTAATCCGCTCGTGTGTAGAGTTGTAGACAATATTGTGAGTCTACGAAACCAAAAGCTAAGTCTTATAATCTCCAATCTTTCCACAGCAAACTTGTAGTCACTAGCTGAAACTAAATTGCATGTGTGTGTATGCATATGTATGTATATTTATATGTATACACACAAGAACTACCTACTGAAACCTACTCTCTGTTTAACCTTTTATTTTCAATTGAAACTAGACTCACTCACACACATACCACGGTCTATAAGATGTTGATAATATTATGCTCACATTGCATGTGCAGTACAGATAGATATAAAAGAATAGGTATGCGAAGCTATAAAAGTGTATAGGTACTTATTTTGGTAGGACACAACATTTCCAAACTATGCGTATATCTTTATGCTCTTGTAAGTAAACGTACCATACATTTTGAATAGAAAATGAGCTTTGGTATTTGCTTACTCTCTAATTGTGAAGACTACTATCTGGGCTGTACATGCTCTAAGGTACAGGCACAATTGTGGTCTGTCTGTTTATCGTCTTTCTAATCTCGTGTCTCGTCTTTACTTCGGTATATACTTATTGGCTATAGTCATTTTAGTCATGTCTCTTTATACGTTTGTACACAAAATTGGAGCATCTGTGTAAGTGCAAGTGACGGAAGTTCTGCAGTACAAACTACAAACAGTTCCAGTGTAAAAGTTAGCGAGGAAAAACAGCAGAATTTTTTTGTCGAAAATCATTCATTCATTTGATAGCCGGGGCTGAAAAAGAACTGCACTACCAACATTCACAATTATTTCCCCTACAAAGTCAAAATTTTAAGATTTTCTCCCATTGTGCAATCGGTTTACTAAATTACAATAATATAAATAATCACTTACATAAATTGTCATTCCAAGACAAATATAATTGTCACACACTAGTGACATGAAGGGAACAAGACGTTTGCGAAGTAGTGATCGGTGATTGTTAAAGAATAATATGAAAAATCATTAACAAAGATACGGCTGTAATTCGATTTTTCTATATTCTGTTATTCTTCTGTCTAAATCTGAATATTAACTTTTAGAGAAAACTAATATACTATTATGCACGTAACATAACGAAAGTGTTTGTTTACTTATTATTAGTGTATAAGTGCAACCAGAGCACAAAAAATATTTAGGTCATACAGATTATAGTTAGGTTTTGCAAGATTGATTTCATTCTTCATTGCCACATTGCACTGCACTAGTTGTAGAACAAAAGTTACTTGGAAATTTCTATCGAAAATTTTGGAAATGTCTGCTCCTGTTTCGTCTAATAAAACACCCTTGCCTGGAAACACTCAACCAAATCAAAATCGTCTCGTAAATCAAAATCCAAAACTAGGTCACCTTCATTTCGGTGGATTCAGCTTTGAATCAGAGTCACTGCCGGATTTCAGTGAATTCGAAGAAAGTAGCAGTGTAGAAGAAAAAAATAAGCCCAGGTACGTAATGACACACTTTAACATTTGGTATGCACATAAATTCTGTTCATATAAACACTTGTGTAATTAAGCACAGCTATAAATTAAAACAATGCATAATTATATTTGCACCTGCAATAAACATCAACCCATTTACTAATAACATCCTTTTAATTTTTGTTTGCAGTTTGATGGTATGTTGCCGTGTGTGATTAACCGACTCATTCCATTTTATAATTCGTGATATAAGTAGGACTTTAAGTGCATTGAGCCTTTCAATGTAAGTTGTGAAAAAGTTTCCCTACATCCAGCCACTCTAAGACAGACTAACGAAGATACTAAAATGATTACCTCTGTTTAAATAATTTATCTACTGTTTGTACGTGAATTTATAACGTAGCCCTTTAGTGCTTAGTCTAGAATAAAATTCTAACTCCCCCATCCAAATCCTATACCTACCTCTACTCACAAAAATTACATTAAATGGTTACACCTTATAAAACTCACGTTCTACTGATCCCTGAATTTATATTGTGAAGACCCAGATCTATTTGTCAACATTGTGCTATATAGGTTAATTAGTACTAAATATAAGTTATATTAGTACAGGTACGTGTTTTCCCAAAGAAATATTGAAAAAAGGTGGAATATATTTTTAGTCATTTTGAAATGCACAGATAAATATTGTAAATATCATATTGAAAGAGTTGCCTTATGTAGATGTAATGAGTAGCCTGATTTAGCACATAAATAGTATACCTTAATACCTCAATAATTAAACTGATGCTTAATTATCAAACAATTCTCCATGTAGCTTAAAGATTATATTATTATATGCACTTAGAGAGCAGGCGAATAAAGTCAGATATTATATGCTTTATTACACTTAATACCAAAATAAAATTGTTGTATTCAGAATTTCCAGAATCTATAATAAATATCAATACTTAACACACGTACCAATAATTCCCACTTACCCGCTGCTAAGTTGATAACTGCAAAATTTTCGCAAATCTAAATCTTCAGTGATATTAGCCAACTAAAGAAGAGACTGTAAGCAATACAATTACAAGTAACACTTAATACCCTCCTTCAGTACATTATATTTACCAGTAATTACGTATGTCCATGTAGAATCCAATTACCTTACCAATCACCCACCACACTTGCTAGAAACTAGCGAAAGTTTTCAGTCACCAAAACTAATAAAACATTTTCCCGCTTGGAAAGATAATTTCAAATTAATGCTTCCTACTTATCGTTAATCGGAAAAACTACCTAACCAAGAGGAGAATCAAAAAGTTTTCTCTTGAGATTCCTCGTCTTGTCATAAGCAAAATCATTCGATCAGCAATATCATTCATACCTGGTCTACTCACCCAAGATATTTCGACTAACTCAACTTTCCTTCACACAATAGCAATAATTTGTACAATATATTCATCAAGTCTCGGAAAATTGTCATTAGTATTTAATAAAATTGTCCCACTGTTGAAAATTCAAATCAACGCGCTGTCTTCACTTGGAATTTGGTCAACATCTACCCCCCAAAAATTCCTGCTGGAAACTTCGTTGAATCCGATTGACTCTCCCACCACCACCTCTTTGCCTGACTTGCTTCACTTCAGGAGACCATCAGAAGGGAGAATGGCTCCGACGACCACCATCGAGACCGTCACGATCAGCCGCCCTCTCAAGGTACGCCAACATTTTTCATTCCCATAAATTTACTGCTGGAACTTGATTGGTTTCTTTCTACTTTTTAATACTTGTTCTCTAGTGCATACCTTGAATATTTGATTTTGTATTCCTTACGTGCTTTCTTTCATTCTTTTCCACCGAGCAATATGTATTATGTTCAATTCGCTGACCTTTAACTCTAGATGCTATTTTACATAATGTAGACATGGAATGATTAAGATTGCACAATGGGTTCACTCAAGAAAACTATTTCTGAATGCATGCATTTCATATGCGTCTATTTTCATCAAGGAAAATAACTTTTTTATTAGCATTACCGTTCGTTCAGCATTATGGTATGTTTATACAAAGCGTAAGTCGCATTTCATCTAAATCTGGGTGTGTTCCGTAGAGAGATTAAGAGTATACTAACGCAGTAACTTATATTTTCAGACCTAAAGGTATATTTGGAAGTAATCATGTGTAAGCATTATGGTTGTTGGAAACTCACGTTATGCTTCTGAGTTCTTCTGAGAACGAACTTGGAATGTATGATCAGAAAGAAAGACGAAAGTAAATATCTAGTTAGCTTATGTTCCGTATAGTGAATGAGATCATAGCTATTTAGGATTTATTGCCAAGCTGGCTCAGATAGACAACTGGTTGCCACCTACAATGTAAACTCGTAACGGTGTATTTGAAATACTAAACACTAAAAGCGTGTCATTCTCCGCCACGAGAAGATGAGCCAGGATATATACGGGGATGAGACGAGACATGTGTATCTTTGTGATTTATTGTTCTGTTATTGATTCAGGACAGAATTAACTTATCTACTTTTTAGTATCCATCCGCCTACAGATGCAGTAATATTTAGTAGATCTCTTGAGTCTGTAGTTTAGATTTACAGAAATTGGAACTAAGCACTGAAAAGCAGATACTGGAGAAATTTCCGCATTTCCTCTGAGCTCTTTAAAATGAGTTCCTACTTACATACGTTTTGAAAGGCTACTTTCTAGTAGAGCCCTTATTAGTCAAATATATACCTAATGCGGTATAAAGTAGTTCAATTGGAAAACGAAGTTATAGCAGTAAGAATGGAGTTTTGGAAAAGGCTGTGTGCGTACTGATATGATTCATGTTTAATGGTTTCCCTATTTGCTAGTATAAACAACAATTTTCTGAGCTTCCATATGCCACTGTTTGCTTGGTCGTCTGCGATCGAATTTTTGTTGTCGACTATAGATGACTGTTGTTACTCTACATAAATAAATTACGGTTAGATATAGATATTAGAGAAAAGCCATAAAATGCAGACCATCTGTACATTTGCTGTACTAATGTATTTTCTGGAATACTAAAGAACATGAGTATGTGGATATTTATGTTTTGTGTGTTTGCGGAAATTCTCCTACCAAATTGCAAAAATAAAGATAACAACACATGAGTGGTTTGTTTGTGTAGTAAGTAGTCTGTGGAAGCAGGAGACTATCATAACAAGGTTTCAGGCTTCCGTGTCATGCTAAATTGAGTTATATGGATTTCTGCTCTAAGCTACTTCAAGCCTACAAATGTCTACATAGTCTGCATTTAAGCTTGCTTCACAAATGAATTTAATTCCATTCCCAGAAAGGAGAAATTATTTATGTCTGATTTAGAGATTCTTCCTCCAATTTCCCTTCCAGTTCGAGTTGGTGGCACACAAACGAAACGTCACCATTATCCAAATAAATTGAAATGAATTATGGAACTAAATTACATGTGTGTGTCCAAGATAACCAAACTAGTGCAACTAGATACATTATTGCTCTAAATAATAATGTGTCATACTTGGCAGATACGTGTACCTGGATTCTCCTGTGAAACAAATAAAATTTTTAATAAAATACACACACTCTCTTCCACTCTCTTCAGGTCTGGATATTTATCAAGGATAAAAATTGCAAGCAATTTAATTTACTTAACTAAAAACTCAAGTTTCATAAGATTCAACAGCTTAGTATAAAAACATCCTTTCAAAAGAGATAATCTTTGATTTCTCCAAACTCTTTTATCCTCTAATAAAATTGTTAAATTGAAAGATCAAAGTCCGAAGTGGAAACGATTTGCAAAGTTTAGATCTTTTCAATTGGAATATACTTAATTGGAATTCTGACGTTTTTCTTTGATCCACTTACAGCGTACTCCGTTCGCCAAAAGCTTTGATGACTTAAAATACATACATGGAGCTCTAGACTGAATGCTCCCTGTCTCTGATCTTCACAGCCTGCATCTTTTGATCTTTTCTAGTTCCTCTCTTCTCACCCTTTGCAGAACTTCGTTTTTAAAATCGAATCCTGTCCTTTCGCAACCCCTTTCTACTCTAGTTTCTCAAGAATTATAGCTATTGAATCAATTCTTCCAAAAAATAAATGTTGCAATATTTAATAACTGGACATACACAAGCACTTATAGTAAGTTAGGCCTAACTAGGAAGCTCAGAAGCCTTCATTTAACATTAAAGAGATTGTCGATACTGATTGGTAGACAATCTGAATTGAATGCTAAATAATTATTGACTACAATTGCAAGATACCTCACCACGGTACAACTAACCACCACCCACTTGCATCACTCAATTAACAAGAAGTGATACAGTGATACAGGAAGAATGGATTTTTTGAGTTGTTGTACCATTTGATGTAAAATTACGTCGCGAAATATGATAAAATTGACAATTATGATTTTCTAATTTCAAATGAAGTAGATTAAATATTATTGGTAATTGGTAATAAAGATGTAAAATAAAAAATGCGAGTGTGAAATTTTGATTTAATGAATGCAGATCTAATTTAGAAAGTTCTGATTTCAAGACTTAAAGTTATTTTAAACAAATGCATGTATAACAAAATCCATTATATGGTCCAATAGTGATCCAAATCCAACAGTGCATTAGCCTAATTTGCTTGTGTGTGCAATACAAAGAATAACTATGATTTATGATGCTTTAGATTAGTTAATATCCTAGCAGTTTTGTCAACCATAATATTTATGGAGTGAAGGACATGTTTATAAACCATTTATTGGCTCTACTGGCTCATTGGTTAGTAATTCTCATTAACCTGTTTCCGGTTTAGGAAGGACGATTATAAGTAGATTAACATTTTAATAAATGATTTTATCCAGTTGATTCAATTCTGTACTACCTATACTAATAAATAAAGAGGGAATGTTGTCATTCGTGAATAGATACTATTATGTGGATTTTGTTGATGAAATCTTAAACACACCTATCTGTATATGCGAATCGTCTTGTCGTGACCGCTATAATAAAAGTCTCCTGGTAAAGAATCCAATTTGTTGAGAATAAATCGACTCTAAGAATGAAAATGGAGCGGAAGCACGAGGAAAATGAGTACGCACACAATGCCTAAGTCATCCATCAAAGTTCCTTTCCGAAATTGACAGCAGTTGCATTTGATGTTTCCTCCATTCTTTTCACAACTTGCCAAAACACGCAAAAATATTTCTTAATCTGACTCTTTTGTTCGCCCTAAAGAGTTGTGAACGTTGCTTTCCGTTTTCTCAAATATAAATGATATTTCTTGCGTTTCAATACTTTTTCAGGCACTTAAGACTTTATAGGTTCTACCCAAAAAACAAACATTTCTATTTCACAACTGATGTTTATAATATCCCGTGTAAATGGCCTGTCCGCATTTGCTAAAATAGAGAAATATTTATGCACACCATACCAAGGGGATACCCAAAATAGCTCGTAGATTTGAGTATGCATGTAGATTCGTAAAATATGGGACAGTACTCAGATGTACGCAAAAATAAAAACAAGCCCCTG
>JABASH010005171.1:0-12544 GCA_019776445.1 Tomocerus maximus | reverse complement strand
TATGACAGATATTATTGGATGAATTGAAAGTATATAAAACGGTTATTTGGAATGGTATTTGTATAAGTGGTTATGCAATATAAGTATATAGATATTAGTGAGAGCGGGTTTTATAGTAATAATAATGGGTGTATAATATGTTTCCGATGGAATTGCAATAATGGTGGAGGATGAGATTAGTAGTTGGAATACATTATGTAGATAGATACGGTATAATAATATTAAATAAAGCAAAAAGGGAAGCAAGTGGAGGAAACGAGTATTGTGTTGGGCTTATGTAAAGTTGGGCAGGGAGTTAAGCCAACGAAAAAGAGAATAAATAGATAGTACCTGTCAGTGTCCTCCGGGTAGATAAGTAAGTGTAGTATTGTGTTCATGCATATGGGGGTTGGTTTTCCTGAAATTACCTCGGTAGGTATTGGGTTGCCGTGTATTATCTGTAGTTAAGGTTAGTCGTCGTCCTGGGCATGTAGTGGATGTGCATACTTTGGGTATGTACGTGAGCAAGAGGAGTTAAGTCTGTCTATCTGTATGTGTATGCCTGGCATGTCTGTCTGGTATTGCTATGTGATGATGATATTCTGTTCTTCGGTCGTACGGGGGTTGCAATAACTGTTAGCCTTGGCCATGAATCCCTACCTGTTCAGTTCATCCTTGGCAGTGGACCTGTGAGTACATATTGCTTGGATTGGACCTGTCCTCGTCCAAGTGTACCTACCAAAGTATCTACTGAGAATCACTTCACATGGAACTCATCCCAATTAAAGGAACCCATCTAATTGTAGAACCAAACCATCAATACAATAATAAACTGGTTTGCATTTGTCTGTTGACTTTCGAGTGCGTTAGTTAGTGGTTAAGGACAACAGTGATTTGAAAAACCAATTCCATTAATACTTAATAGTAATAGTAAAATAGCAGTAGTCTGAGTAAGTTGAGTGGACAGTGACGTTGGAGATACATACTTATTACCGATATATGCTACGACATAACAACAATTGATCTGCTAATGTCTCGTCTTTGTTTTCCTCGCCTACTTATAGCCCAATCACACACATTTACTTATTTATGGTTGTAGTAATTAGTGTCGTTATCTGCCGACCACATTAAGACATCCAGACAATTATTTTTCTCCAGTGCTCTACTTATTCGGAGATTGTGGATTGACATACTCGAGTGGTGCACGCGATCGCGCTGAGTGCCGATAAAACATCCGTCCGGAGAGTGCGACAACTCCTGGACAGTTTCTCCACGGAATCACATCTAACCATCAACCATGCCTAAGATTTTTCTCATTAAAAACCGTCTGCTCCAGCAGCAGCAACGGTTACTGGAAACTTCCAAACAATCTGTCGATAGCATTTCAGACGATGTGGAAAATGAACATTCCAACTCACATCACAATCACCATTATCACAGTCATCACTTGACAG
Source organism: Tomocerus maximus (assembly GCA_019776445.1). Taxonomy (NCBI): domain Eukaryota; kingdom Metazoa; phylum Arthropoda; class Collembola; order Entomobryomorpha; family Tomoceridae; genus Tomocerus; species Tomocerus maximus. Next base: position 11,111 of record JABASH010005171.1, on the reverse strand, counting down.
ACCATATCAAACTCAAACAATCGCCCTTCCCGGACTCTGATGAGCCACTCTCATTAGTCGTTCACAAAGGTAGGCATTCCTTCATTATTTTTATACTTGCGTTTATTACTTTGATTCTTGCTAACTCCATAAAACACTTTGACTCCTACTTTTAAGCACAATTGGTGCAAATGCCCTTTGAGTATATTTTGCAAATTCCTGTCTATACTTTCTCAGCTTACATATTATATGCTTTTTAACATACGCAAAGTATTCGTGTCTCTCCTGGCTTCCCAACACGCTTCGTCGGAAGATTCCATATGATAATTGTCTGTACAGTTCATTTCAGTTCACCACTATTCTCAACTAACTATACAATTATACAATAGCTACATGTTGATTTCGATTCCTGCGTGTTTGCTCTACTACGTGCTTAATGTCTACAACAATAATACACTATGCATAATACATAATTGGCTCAAGAAATGACTTTTAAAAATTCTCATGCCAATTTCTGTTTCAAAATGTAACACGATGCGTGTGGGGGGAGTCGCGTTAACTTGCCTCGTACACTCATCATTAAATCAGAATAATATCGTTAGTTCGCAACTTCTTTTCTCCTATCTCCGCACAATTACTTAAGGCAGTGAGTCAGGGTTAAGGTTAATATATGCATAAGACAATGCAAATCCAAGCATTCACATTTACAAGTCGTCAAAACGAATCAGCATGCATTACTCACTAAACACGTTCAAATTTCCTATTACTCTATAACGACACACAATCAGCATTACATTTTTGCATCTTTCATAGAGGACGATTATTGAATTTCATAGTTTAATGGGTGTAGCACACAGCCAGGGTGTTACTTTTCGGCAGCTGCTACAGCATTCTTAAGTCATTAGGTAAATGTACATGTACTCTTTAAGTAAATAATGTCCGTCTCAAATGCCAACAAATTTTCAGCCTCACAAAGTGAACTCATTAATTTAGAGACGCACGAATTTAGTTTGATGACAATTATTGATAAGACAAAATTGCTCTACTTGGTTGAAGAAGGATCGACTTACTCTTGCCCTTCCACTTTCAGTTGCAACAGTAAATACGCCATGCCAATACCAACTATGTAATAGTCATTCGCATTATAATAATTCTCAAATGGCAGAACAAAACGGATATTCAAGTAGACAGTAGACGAGAAATACAGGCTGTGGTCTGGTTTGCTGTGGTGTGGCTTTCCCTTTGCTTCAAGGCAATTTATTTTCTGACTTGGACAAATTCTTAATGTTGAACATGAATACTCATTCCTAAATATGACAAAGTATTTCTGTCCAGGATTAGCCGCACAATGGAACCAGGTACAGAATAGGCAAAAGAGCCACGTAGGTATATTTGAATAGCAACAAGTAGTTTAGATACCATTCACTATTTTTTGTAGCTATTTAGTGTGCATACCAACATTTGTTTATAGACAGTATACTATCACTACGTGCTCATTTGAAACATTTGCATACACATAAGAAGTGAATCAGCTCAATAAATTCCATGATTATCAGTCCTGTCCTGAGTGCATTTGGTTACAGGCAAACTAAACCGATATTATTGTCATTATTGCTTGTTTCAAAATTATACAGACGTGACCGTGACACGGCGTGTTTATGGTAAATACAACTTGTGGTTTAACTTAAATTCATTCTCATCTTCAGACTTCAATTATTTAGGTATTCAAGGTGTCCTTGCACAGCTTTTGATTTAATGTTCTTGTTTTACATCAATTTTTATTTATTTTGACGTCCAAGTCAATTAACAAGGACAAGATATACTTAGGTGCGCAATTTGAGATATTTTCTTGTCCTGCAGATAGTAAGGTACCCGATATAGTACTTTATACATGAATAAGCATATTAGATACCCGAGTAGTATATAATGATCTCATATATACATTCTTGTACTGATGGTCCTCTCGTTGTGGTAGTATAGTGTTACAAGAAAATGTTTACGGAGCTAGATGATGATCAGGTAGTTATTATTGTAGGCATAGGAAAGTAATAGTGAGTTGTATAGTATTTACTATAATATGCTGTTTCATCTCCAGTTACATTACGCTACATTCCACTTCTTAGTAGACCAGGAGAGAGAGTAAAGTATGTAAAGTCCGATTAGTATATCAGTGAGTATGTGTTGTCCAGCACAATGCAGTCCCTACCAGTCCAGTCCAGTCCCATAAGCGAAAGAAATACATAAAATATGCAGATATGCAACAAGCGGCTTATCTTACTGTTACCCAGCCCAGTGAGACCAAAACCAAGCAAGCAAAGGTTGTATGTAATTGTGGCAAAAGTAAAGAGCAGAGAGGCTAGGTAATCGTAAACATGCAATGTAATCAGAAAAGAAAACTGTTGTGAGCCAAAAGTACTGCTTTTACGTGTATATAGGGATATGCTTATGCAATAGATACAATATATGTCTAATATATTACATGATGCATGTGTACCAGCATATAGCAGTAGAAAGGGTTGCAGATAATATTATAACTACCCAGTGGGTACTAATCATATAGAGTGTTCGGCAAAGAAAATAATCATGGTTTGACTTTATAATGAATTTTTGTGTGGAGCTGGATGGCTGGGTTAAGTACATGTTGGCAACTTGACTTTGTACTTTCTGTTTGCTCTTGATGCTACGTAGATTTTGCATGCCATGTCTCAAAGTCGTAGCAAACGAAGCACATAGAAGACATTAAATAAGCAGCGTTGCTTATACTTATCTATTTCGTGCTATCTCGGAGCGGAGGTACTTTAATGTCTTCTCCTAGTATGTACAGTACTGTGTACCATATAATATTCGACGTTACTTTGGTGTGTATGGAATTGAGATACATTATGGGTTGCACCTACATACCAAACCTGGCTGAGCCTACCTGTAATCAAGATTTGACCAGGTTTTTCTTTGCCTGTAGCGTTAGATCAGCAAGATTCTCCATGCAGCGTGCAACTTGATTCTCATTCCAGCTATCTCTCTCCATTCTTTGCATTGTTGCATTACTTATGAACAATTACAACGTAAACTAACGTAACTAGCAAAAACCGAGTGTCTTCTATACACGTATACACTTCGTATACTTACAAAACAGAATTCACTGAGTTGAGCCACTTTCCATCATCTCTATAGAACACTTGCACTGTGTCTGTTGTAATTACGGACCTTCTCTAGTGGAATACGGGACGGGATGCAAAAAATCCATTTTTAACATTTCAGCCATTTCCATTGTACTTTTCTATTTGTTATGTTAGTTAGCGTATTTTATGTTTATTATGTGTTCGTATATAATGAGATCCTCTGCATACCGTCTGCATTTTACATTCGTTTACCATGAAATCCTTATCTCTAATAGCTGACTTGATTACTTCAACTTTACCTTTCCCTCACCTACAGATATAAATAAGTAGCCAGCTAATGTTGATATAGCCATCTAAACCAAAGAGCACATTAAGTGCAATCTCGACCGTGCGCCTTACATTTTATTTTATATTTCATTATCATTTCCATTTTAAGAGGAAACACATGTAAATTGTATAAAGAGTTGAAAAATCTTTTCCAATGATTTTTACTCTCACTCCAGTCGACTTGAATCTCATCTCAAACTGTAAAATTCACTTAATTAATTATGTAAAAATGATTTAATTAATTGAAACAGTCTTGTAATAAAACGTAATTACGTGAAGTAATAATTAATTTGTTGTGGAACTACTTGAAATGAAAATGCCTGAGTACATACGTCTTTATACATATGGTCAATGATAATTTTATTCTGATCATAAATTGAGACGAAGAGTACAAGTACTACTTCCCTTGGGTATGACATATTATGCCTATTTGCAATCCAGATCAGTTAGTTGGTTGTAGGTTAGTACTCATACAAATTTTAGTTTAGTAGGGAAGTGTAAGGAATAATGCATGAGGTATAAAAATGTTTTGGAGAACGTTTTAAAACTGTTGACGACGTAATTTATTTTGTACTGGGTATGTAGGTAAATGTGTGAAAAATTGAAGAAAAGTGACTAATGTTTAGAATAATGATTGAGAGGATGAATGGCTAATGAGGGTGACGTCATTGAGTCGCGTAGGGCTAACGCTATATTCCACGAATTCTACCTGTGCCGTATGGTGTAGTATATGAATTTACATTTTCCAAAGGAGATATTTATGCTGTCATGTATGGTATGCAGATAAGATGTGATGTAGGTCCAAGTATTTAAGTATAAATGTTGCATGACAGATCTACTACTATAGTGGTATGAATAAGCAATCTCCACATTATTTGCGTAGCTATTGAGTCGTAGGAATCTTTTTGTCTCTGAATGTATTTACTTATGTACATAAAGCAGCGATAGACAGTGAGGAGGAGACGTGGGGTATTAGCATTAGCAAGTAAATAGACAATGCGTGTAAGTCCAAGAAAAGAACTGTGTTATGTAGCATTACGTCTATATAATGTCCACAGGTAGTATAGTATATTGGGGCACTATAGTCGGCATGCTAAGTATAGTTGGGACGAGGATGATGGAGAATTTAACAGTGCTGATGCAGGCAGGTATGTTTCTATGAAAGTATAATGTAGGGAAGGTAGGAAGAATAGGTTAGTATAGTGAATGGAAAATCATGGTCATCGAAGCAGGTTTGCTGGAGTGCAGAAAAACGGCTATGTATGCTGTATTTTATGCTAAGCTACAGCTGTGCCGTGCATCTTAATATTATGTATGGATCGTACTGTGCAGATAGTATTGTGTTATTGTAATGTGATGCAATGTACCTAACTGAGAGAGTGACTAAATAAACTAACGTAATGTAAAGTCGAAACGAACGTAATAATATTATCTGTTAGTGATGGGTAATGGAACGAGTCTTTGGATGGAGGATGGATGAAGCAGAGCTGAGCTTGGAAAGCAAATGCATGCATAAAATTACGTAAGAAGGAGGGAGTAGGCGGATCTTGGTCTACATGTTGAGCAAGTTTTGTGAAGAGCACCTTCCCTGTCTCAAGATCCAGTCCAGCCTTTTGCTTGGATTTTATAACTTAGTAGTCCCTCCACTCTATTTCCACAAACTTCACCAACCGACTATCAAACCCTCTTCACAAAAACGATAAAATAAAGCACTGCCTGCTAATCAAGCCAGGTTGCTTCATTTCTCAAACTACCCTCTGTCCATTTTTAAATAGAACAATGTCTAATACTATCACATTTTTTGCTACCATATTATGAAACGACATTATTATAGTTGCCCAATATCTGCACCGATTTACTGGCTATTAAGTAATACCAACGTGTAGAATCGTTTAGGTAGACGGAATTTGTTAGCCTGTAGAGCTTGTACTTAATTTTTATCTCAGATTCTATAACTGCCCATGAAAAATTATTTTACTACCCACTAAATGAAGCGGCATTTGTATGTCAGTACATACTAGGTAGGTAACCGCCTCATTTTTAAGAAGGTACACATGTTTAGTTTGTATAGGACAGAGTAATCTAAAAAAAACTATCAAGTGACAACCTGAAGGTTCTCATTGTTCTATAGTAAATTCTATACGCAAGTAGAAGTATTATTGTCGAGTGTCATTTTCTTGGAAGGATTCTTAAGTGGAGTTGTTTGGACTGCACCGGAAATACGCAAAATGAACGTTTAGGTACGTGAGGCATAAAGCATAAAAATCTACCTGCATGATACATCGAGTTCTTCTGTCCTTAAAAACAAACAAATTTATTTTAATGTTCCGTATATATATTTAGCTTAGCGGTTCGGTTTGTAAAAGTGTGTACTTAATATGCAGAAGGACGGATGAGACGGAGCGGAAATCTTGCATGTAAAGAAAAATTGAAGTAGGGATCCATGCACACTTGCGTTTCGTCAGGATTACAATTAGGTGGGTATAGCTTGTTAAAAAGAAGGAATAAATGATCCTTGAGGGAGTAGTATAGGTCAGAAGTGTAAAGAGATGAGAAAAGAACGGTTGTCGAGCGTAGGCTTTTTGATAGTTGAATTTTGATACTTGAGATTGCTTGAGTATGCATGGCTAAAGGGAATCTAGTCTAATTGTGAGTTTACCTATGTTTGTTGTATTTACTACACCTACCATAAATACTAATAAAAATATTGCTCTTACCTATTGTAAGCATTTATATGGGAATTCGATGCGATAAAAAGGTCTAGTTGTTGAAAGGAACCTTTTGCTCTCATTGTCAGTGGCCTACTCTTTGTTTCTTTCCTCCCAGTGAGTTACAGGAGGTAAATAAATATATAGATTTATAACTGAGACCATTAAAAGAAATGAAAAATCCATTAGTACAAGATAGGTAAAGTGGGGTAAAAAACCATCATTTTCAAATAACTACATTTTGGTTGGAAAAAGTTTCAGATTGAAGGAAACGGGAAAAATGTTGAGTGAACAACGGGTTGCCCTTTTTGGGACAAATAATTTAGACCTTTCTTATAAAAAAGTAATACTAAAAAAGAGAGACGGAAGGGGTGAGCCAGTGGAGATTCTATTGTCTTGTGATTTAGTTCTTGCTTCACTTTAGTTTGCTCTGAGGCACATCCAGGTATTTGTGTATCCACTCAGTACTCTCTCAATGACTCCGATGCTAGTTAAAAGAAAGAAAAGTGGTATCAAGTAACGTAACATCCACCAATCATGCGATGCAATACAAGTAGAATTTGTGGCTTAGCAGGATTACTGATTTCGGAAGGAATTGAAGGGCAAGGGTAACAAATGGTCTGCACTAAACTGTACATGCTCGAGCTAAAAAAATAAATAGTTCATTTCGATACAGGGAGAATCTGTCATTTAATTCTTCAGGCATTAAAATCCCCATGCGTACATAGTTTATTCTCAATAGATATCTTTTATTTATATAGGTACCAATATATTATGATGCTAACCGTAGATAACGCAACTCTCAATCTAGAAAGAGGATACAGCCGATAATAAATAAAAACAAAATGTGTATACTTTCTGTGAATATCTATATACATTAATGTTTTATGTAGCATGCCGACTGTTATCTGTATTATAACTACCAAATAATTCTGCTAAAGGCAAACTAAGTAGGTGTGTAAAAACGTCCAGAATTTAGTATTGAACATACTACAGTAGTACGAACTGTAATACCATGTTTGTTAGTTTCTTATTAGCATATAAGGTCGTAGGTATCGGTAATGCTACTGCATATACATTATTCTCCCACAGGAATATTTTAAAATTATTTCGTACGAATCTTCCTATAAAGTAAAAAATTGCAGACTTGTAGAAGTTATAGTAAAAATGATAAATAACCCCGTGCAACTCTTTTAATATCATTCCCACACTTCTCTGAAATAAATCCATTGACATTTAAAATGTATTGGTTGGTGGATTCTTTGAATAAATTTTGACGAGAATAATAAATGGCTTACACGTAACCCTTCAATCTTTAAAAATTGATTTTGAAGGAAGAATGTTTTAAAAATTGTCATGTGTTGTTTTCTTCCAAATATGATAAATCCAATAATAAATAAAATCAGCAGTAATGCAATGCATTGAAGTTTTGTATATGAAAAAATGTTTAAAGAAATAATTGTCTGCACATGAAACTGTACATATTCCATTTATGTATTCCTAAAAAGAAATAGTTTATTTCAATAGGAATGTGACGTTTATATCCTTATCTATCTAAACTGGTCTTATGTATGTATATATTCTCACTATATATCTTTTATTTATTTAGATACCAATCTATTTTGATGGTAGCCGTAGATAAGATTCTTAGAAAAAGGATACGCCAACAATAAATGAAAACGTGTCCTTTGTTTGCATAAGCATGTTTATGTGTATAATATTCGTTCTGATACATAAATGACCTCTATCGAGGGCGATATTTGTGCAACAAACAACATCAAATGAAATTTGGAAGGAAATTATCTTAGATAAACCAAGGTACAGTAGTACAAGGTACATGAAAAAGTAACTCTATATATCTCTATTCATCTGAATGCTCGAGTAGTTACTTTTTAAGTTTTCCACGTAAATTTTTAAACTAAACGGATGCATGAATACGGTATGTTTTCTTAGAAACGGACAATGAATTGAAATGTAAGATTTGTCAAAGGATATATTTTTGATTCATCTGTTGCATTGTGTATAATATTCTATAGAAAAACAAATATGTACACATTGGTAGACAAACAGTAGGCATGAGAGTGCTATTAGGTAATCGTAGCATTTTAATTTAAATTCCCGAATGCATTTGAGAAACTGGAACTGCAATTATTCTCATTGAAAGTACATGATCCTCCTCGACTCGCACTTTGTGTATATTTAGAGATACAGAGATTACGTGTACCATGCTAGAGTATAGTAAAATAGTGACACAAAGTAAATAAGTATAACTGTGCAGTTAAGAGTTATGTGTGATTAAGTGGTGCAGATGAAGATAATTATGCATAGCTGAGCGATTTTCTCATCTCGGAGTGCGTAAGGAGATATCAATGAAGAGAGAAAAGAGACCCTTGGGCCATGATGACGAGAGATGATTGTTATTCTAGTGGGAGGACATAACATAACAAAAAGGATGGCAGTGAGTAGACTAGTGAATTGAGTGTGTTGGGTAATCAAAAAAATTCTCGCATAACCAAGGCCAGAAAAGAATAGGCTGGAGAGCATGCGATGTTGGTAGATCTAAAATGAACACTCTGATCTCACCTGTTGAGTCTCGAAGAACAGGTTAGGATTTTGCGATGGGGCTCTGGCAACACACAATATTCTTCTTTTCGCCCTAACGGTCACGGGTACCCGGTTCAACGGAGCCCTCCGGCTACTCACATACTTTTAACAAGCAGAGATAGAGCCAGCTCTGAATAATTATTATCCTCCTATACATATATGACTGCAGACTCTACTGAGACTATACAAAATATGCTTATATGTCATATAGTGCTGGATTTAACTCTTTCATTCCATCCGTTGTCATATTTACCTGTTCTTCTGATACTACACAGTCACACACGCAAACAGACATTTTATATTGTTACACACTTCATACAAGGTATGCACAATAATAATATCATCATACTGTACTTTACTGGTGCCTATGTAGCTATGCCATTTTGTATAGGTGTGCATACCTCTCTGTTGTTAAGTAGTAATACTAGATTTACCGAACTATTGTATCTCGACTTAACGGAGAGAAATTGAAAATGCAACTTTCGATTTTTTAACAGTACCTCCCGCTTACCTACTCATTTCACTTTCCCTCAACTAGCGGCCCTTCAAACTAGACGCACTCAACTAGACAGTCACAGATACAGTCGTTCCTACGGTACTCTATTCGACACACTTTTATTTCATCCATATTGTATAATTTACTATTACATCACTCACCCCACACAACTCACTATACCATTATTAGAAACCTTCATTTACCTGAATATATAATATATTTTGTCAATGTCATGTCCGCTATGCACCAGTAACCAAGTCAAGTGTCTCTTTTCAAACCGAGTACATACTATAGTGTATTTGAATAAGTACCCTGTCTATTTGTATTACATAATTATGCATAACCCTCACTCTCCCCAGACCTTGGCATTAACATTGAATTTTGGATTTACTTTTTACACTCAACCATTTAATTTAATACTTACCTAGTCTCATTCCCAAGCTATTATGTGCGTCCTGGCTATATTGTATTTATTTTATGTAGACCTGCAAGACCATGTAGACCTCTAAGGGTATCCTTGACATTCGCCTTTAGGTAAACAATAACATTCTGGCTTAGCACATTATTGTGCAGTTTTTCTATGCAGTAATACAATACTCATTGTTAGTCACCAGAGTACAAGGCACAAATGTGTGTGTGTATTTATCATGTCATTATCAAGGTAACCATTCGAGTCGTGTTCTTGGACTTGAATTTCTTATCTATTATTTATTCCTTGAGTCGTGTCCAGTTAACTTGCAATTCAACCTTATGCTAATTACTATACATATTATACAATCCTTTCAGATAGGTAGTGAGATAGTGAGATCTGTGCTAAGTTTTATACTCCTTTTTTGTTTTATTATGTATTCAAATATTTTAATGCCATTTTATACATACCTACGCACGTTTTAAATGCTAGAATAATTTCCTAGGTATACTAACTTGATTATTTTGACGAACGGATAATAATTTTATATTGTGGTCTGTTAGTCTCATTGTTGGGCAATAATAATGTTACACTATGCATACATACGCATGTATGTGTGATACACACATAATATTTTATGAATCTATATGATGATTAGCCTCCAAATTTGTTTCATTTGGCATTGATATTGAACTTGGACGAGGAAACATTGTTTTTTAGGCTTTTGCAATTGAAAACAAACGGTCTGGCTAGTTTGATCTCGCGGCTTATAAGTATCCTCTAGCTTCATGGGGCATTTTAAAGGCAGTTAGGGAGATTCGATGCGTATCTGAGGGGAATAGAAACAGATAGTGAATTATAGCCACAAAGTCTAACTAACTATTCATTAGTGATGGAGAGAGAGAGACCATTGATTATAGCCACAAGATCTATATATCACATTCTGATTTTCAACAGAGCGTACATGAACTATTGTGAAGTAGGAACACGAAGGATGCTGTGATAAGAGATGCGGTAATAGAACACCAGACTGTTTGACTATTTATTCACCGTTCTGTATAAAATAGTTGCATTGTTATTTTCGTCTTTTTTATTCAGCACAGGAATTTATTAGTAGCAGGTAGAAAAGGTATAATGTTATGGAATACTAGAGCCGTGATCGCAAGTCAAGATTTCTTTTGTGAATTGTGATTTGTGATGCAAGGGAATCGAGAGGTAATAAAATAATGGAAACAGCGAATTTATATGTTATTGCTCTTGACTATCTTTTTTACACTTGTATGTCTATATGAATTGTATAGCTTTTATTAATGATGTAACGACTATGTGGGGATGCAACACAATGGATTTGCAAATACTAATATTGTGTAATCGTGTATGGAGTACATAGGGTTTACTATTTTAATATGAAATGATAATCGCAGCAGAGTTGAGATTGCCGAGAAAATTTGAACAATGTAAAACATGAG
>JABASH010005170.1:0-12546 GCA_019776445.1 Tomocerus maximus | reverse complement strand
AAAAAGATTAGAAACTTGAATCATTTGACTTAATAATTGAGTTGTTTACTATACCTATAAGGAAATGTTGCCAACAAAGAAGTACGACTTGTCGTAGAACATCTTGACATGTCTCATTAATAGACATTAAACATAGAAGTTAATGTGAAGCTTTAGCTTTGTCTTATTAAGGTAACAATAACACGGATGCTATTGTTTGCTTTTATTATCATTGTGTGTTTACTCGAAGTGTTTACTTACCCATAATATGTTTACTTATCTTTACAAACATTAGCGTGTGTCGGTTCGTTTTGATTTATTTAGCCTATGTTTAGTGTGTCTAGATAAGTATGGTTTAGTTGTGCAAATGAGAGTTTATAATACAAAAGATAGATTTAAAGAGCAGCCTACCAGTCACTACAAAATCGGTTGACTCTATGAAATGAATATTATTTTAACAATTAATTGGCCAAATTTTAAAGCACAGCCAATTTACAGTGCCATCAAATGATAAAATCCTATTTTCATCATGTAATTTTTAAGTATTTCATATATTTCTTTTTAATAAGGTAATGGATTGTATGACATTTAGCGGTCAATTAGCAATTCATAATTACGAAAATATTTTTACGTTGTTTCGTTCGTAAATGCAAATTATAGGATACAATTTTAAACTAAAAGAATATTGTTTCCAATTAAAACATGGCATGGTAAAAGTGCGTTATGGGTAGAGTAATTGAATTCATTCTAGTGTCTTTATTTGAGTATTTGTTTCTCTATTTCGGTTAATAACAACTAGGAATAGACATAATAACGCTCTTTGATGATGCGCACGTCTGCATACCTATTTAGACGTATGCCTCATGCTCAGGTAGGTTCACATGATCTAAATCCTGTTTAGAATGTCCAAATCGAACTCATTCCTCATCGATTTTCTCCTTTGACCGGCGTTCGTCATGGAAAGAAAAGGGAACAGCAAGTAGAATAGGGGATTTAGTAAATTCATTATCATCCGAAACTAACATAACTGGCGATTAGCTCAAGTCCTTCAGTTGGATTGTGCCAGGTAGGAGATACATGTTTAATCATCCCTTTTCTCGTTTTTCTTTCTGTGTCTGCAGGGTTTTTGCAACGTCTAATCTGTCATCGTCAGTCATAATTTGTTGTAATTTATTAAAAATGTGACAAAATGGGAATTTGTTGTGGGAATCCAAGTGTGGTTGAAACTACCGAAGGGGTCAATCTAATGACCAGTAAGGCTGTAGGTTCGTTAGGGGCAATGTTCATGGACACTTGGAGTTTAAACAATACCAAAAATGGGCAGCCAGTAGACGTAGATACTGACTCAGCGTTTGTAACCAGTGTATCCGACTTTATTGGACATAGCGACGAAAAAGATAATAATGTGGTTGCTAGCAATTTGAGTGACAATATAAGTACAATTATAACTCAACCTGCAGGGGTAGAAATAAGTAACAATTCCAATGAAAAGTTGCTGATGGGTACAGAAAATTTTTATTAAGCAGTTAAATATAGTCCATGTGCTGACGTGTCCTAAAAAATTGGATTATCTTTGCATTTTCTCTCTTAAATATTTATAAACTTCCGATATAGGCAATTACCAACAACTTAAATACTTGTGTTACAGCGTCCAGGAAATTTACTCGCATATTTAAACTGGCATTCAGACTGTGACTGGAAAAGTAATTTTGATTCACTAACAATCAGTCTATTGTTTGATATTGAAGCAAGATTTAGTTTTAAATAATTAATGACTTTTATTGCGTAACAATATGTAGAAATAGAATCACTATTGTTGCATCTTGCATTGCATGCTAGCCCTCGAAAAATAATCTGTCAATCTTCTTTTAATTACAGCTTTTATTCTGTATTATATGTAATACATTCTAATTCTTCTACTAGTATACTGTTGTGGTGTATGCATATAATAATTTATAATATTATGTAATCATTTATGGTAGCCTAGTACAATTACATTGTTTAAATTGTTTCAGTTTAAAAATTAGGTTCACTGTCTTTGCATGTGGTTGTCTACAAATTAAATTATAACAATAAGAAGTATTCTCGCGACAGCATCCCCTAAGTACAGTTCCTAATTAAGTAGAATGAAATAGTTGACATTCTATTGTAATGCAGAGGGAATGGGTTTATTAATATTTAGTTTAATTGAATTCTGCATAGTTGACATTTTATAAAGTAAACCCTAACGATTTTGTTTTTTCCTGCACAGGAAATAAGCATAGTAAGTTAAATTCATGAATTTATTTGTGCTTGGGTTCTGCGATACGCGAGAATACGATAAAATTCCATGCAACTATATTAACCGATTTTATTTTTCCACTTTCGGATATTTCAGCAGATGAAATGGCTTCAATTGGACAATTAGAAATTCAAAAACCAGCTCCAAAATGGACAACCCAAGCTGTCGTCAACAACGAATTCAAAGAAGTAAGCTTGGATGACTACGCTGGAAAATATTTAGTTCTGTTTTTCTACCCTGCGGATTTGTAAGACATTTAATTTTAAAAGTTTGCAAAAATGGTTTTTGGCTTCTGTATGTGCAGATAACGTTGTGGTTGTAAAATTAAAAGCATTATTTTATTGTAGCACTTTCGTTTGTCCTACTGAAATAATTGCGTTTTCGGACCGCAAGGAAGAATTTGATAAGATCGACTGTGAAGTTGTGGCTGCGTCAACTGATTCCCACTTCTCTCATTTTGCATGGTACTAAATAGTAATTTTAGCTAACTTTATCGTGTCTATTATCTTGCAGGTACTTATGATTCAATCACCTAGCGTGGAATATTTATGCTAAATTTTTTGTCAATAGGATTAGCACTCCAAGGAAACAAGGAGGTTTGGGTGATATGAAAATTCCGATTCTGGCTGACAAAACCGGCGATATTGCCAAAGCGTACGGCATTTACAAGGTAAAATCTTGAGGACCAGACCTAGTAATATATCAGTGCATGGCTAAGTGTTTCAGTGATATATACAAAAGTAATCTGAGTAGAAACGCGAGTAAACTTGGAATGTGGCGCAGTGTGGCGTTTCCAATGTACAGTTACGTGTCTATGTAAAAATACGCCTTGTCTGGAAGCCAAGTAACTATGCCATAGAAATTTTGCTTTCACACTTTTTAAATATTCCGTTAATTACCGATGATTATTAATTCTGGATTCATTATAAGTTTAATTTTATTCATGTATATTCTAAAGGCCAATTGTTTCAATTGATTGTTTCTTGATATGGTTTGGATATATCTCTCTATCTGTAGAATGATGAAGGCATTGCATACCGAGGATTGTTCATCATTGATGGAAAACAAAATTTGCGTCAAATAACTATCAACGACCTCCCTGTGGGTCGTAACGTTGATGAAACTCTGCGTTTAGTGCAGGCATTCCAATTTACGGACAAGTACGGCGAAGGTATGATTGGTTTTATGTCATATAATGATTAAAAGGAGATACTTTGTTTAATGACTTTGTAGTCTATCGTATTTCATTTTTATTTTAGTGTGCCCTGCAGGGTGGAAACCTGGACAGAAAACTATCAAGCCGACCATGAATGAAAGCAAGGACTACTTTGAGAGTACCTAGATCAGGTGGCAGGAGCATGAGCGACAAAGGAGGGTGCCGGGTATTCAGTTAAGACCAGGAGGTGATAGAGAAGAAAAAAACATATTAAAGCAAAAAATCGTACATTGAACGAAGTTTACGTTTTTGAGCTAAAAATCGATTATCGATTTTTAGCTCAAAAACGTGTCCTTCGTTCAATGTACGATTTTTTGCTTTAATGTGTAATTTTTTCTCCTCTATCTATTTTCCTCCTCCTAGTCCTAACTCCTAATTCGCTCACCTAATTGGCAATTTATTCCTATAATCCTTATCCTATTTAGTATACTTGTACTTTACTGTATTCACAATTAGCAAAGTGTACGTTGTATTAGCACATTATGGTATCAGCAATCGTTTGTGGGCACTTACTTATTCCAGCTGACCTAAACCTTTTTCAGTTGCTTGCTATGCATTGCAAGATCTGTACTCAATAATGCTACTTATATATTACTTACTAGTATTATCATCTCTCAATTACTATATTTTTTGTTAACCTTTCTTAATTGCGTCTGTCTGGCAGCATATGTTATACTGTACTATACCATCGGCAGGATACAGAAACACACACCCAAACTCAAATGAAATAAAGTGATGCTTCATTAAAAGAATGAAACGGTGTTTATGCATTTATTATTACATGGTCAGTACCATACTCTAGCTATCTACTATTCAATTGAATAATGTCATGCGGTTTATATATGTAGAATGATAGCTAGTTGTTACATTCCCAATTAACTGCCTATTTCTGACATCCTATTTAGCGTTTCTATGAAGTTGTCATCAAACAATTGTCCTATGTTAGAGCTGACTTTATCGCAAATCCTACTACAGTTCGGCATCTTTTACATTGATACATTTGACCTTTATCGAGTATTGAATGTGCCGTTAATATGCTGTCTGTGCCTACCATAAATGGCTCGCAATTTTTTTGCAGCGACGTCGTGCCATAACAAGTGATGTATTTAAATCACTGACAGAAACTGTTAAAACTGCTGGAATTACTCATGCTACTAATTACGGCATTACAGTATTATCAAAAATAATTTATGGAAAGCCGACTTTATACTCTAGACATTTGAATTAGTATCATTTATATTAAATTAGAATAAATTCACCGAGGAGCAGGAAACACAGAAATTGGTGAACTATGATGCTAAATATCTATGTAAAAACAAATAATATACATAGCAACATCAACATGAAAGTCTAATGATAATTTTCCATTTAAAAACCATTTGAAATTAGCCTGCAGAGGATGGCACGAATTTGTGGGTGGAGGTAAAGTTTATACAGTTAACATTCCTCACTCCTTTACTCCATAATTGCATTTCTGATTAACTCTTACCAAATTGGAACTAACTCTAAATGTTATAAATGACAATAACTGCATAAAAACGAAGGAAATGTCAAGACATATTTTGAAAACATACTTTAAATTTGACATACGTAGACCCACTTGTACTTAAGTTTTATTATGATGAAGAAAACTAATAATTGCAATAAATAATTTAGAAATATTTTTCAAAGAAAATTCAAATTAGGTTGCATATTTTATTTTTTAAAGATTTAATTAGTTCTTTAGATGTAGAAAATCTAGTACAATATTAATTAATTTAGGCTACATATTAAAAATAGTAAATCGTAACTACCAGTCTCAAAAGCCTTCAGAATCAGCAACTAGTACACAATATCACATTTAATTTCAGTAATGATAGTTACCATTTGATGTCTCCCATTGCAAACTATTCTTTTCCGGGAAACTAAACTTTGCATAAATTTGATAGTAATTGAAGCTATTTGATAATGCGAGTATAAAACTGGGAACACTAAACCTCCACGGAAACTACAAAATAATTTGAAATGGAAGATCTCAACAATTACTGGCAACACTACAGTATAATATCATAGTATGTTAATACAGCTTTTTGTAAAGTATAACAAATCAGATTATTTCTTCATTGGAGGTATGAATTTCCCTAACACCCGAGGTGTTTTCACCATTGGTAACTGCGGAATAGGTGGAGGATCCCCATAGGATTCTAAAAGTTTGATTCTCTTAGCTGAATTATAGGTACCAGTGGGAGTAACATTAAAATTGGCCTCGTTTCCAATGGACAACGTAGGCGTCTGAGGGGTTCGAGCGTTAAATGAGCTGTTGAAGCTTGTATTTCCTTTTGATAGTTTAGAATTGGAATCCAGTCTGCTAAAAAGTATCATTTCAGAAGACGATGCGAATGACTTGGGATCCTAATAATAATTAAATAAAAGTTAAAATAAAAATAATAATTGTCATTAAAAATCGAACGCAAACGAAATGAATGCATTGAAACTATTTGGAATCACTGAAAACATTACACAACCTGTATGTTTTTCTTTAGATTGTTCAAAGCAGTACACATAACACTTTCTTTAGGATTTGTTTTAAAAATTGATGTTTCTTGGAAGTACGCGATAGGAATAATGTGTTTATGGCTGGATGGTCGCCATTGTAAGTTGTATATTGATAGGAATGTTCCTTGTTGAAAAACGTCGTCCAAAAGTTGGTCCTGAATAAAAAAAAATATTTGGAAAAATGTTAGAAAAATACCTAGCGACAGAAAAAAATTACGGCAAAGACTACAGAGTAATGTTTTCTGTACGAAATTTAGAATCATTTGATGAGAAGTTAAATTCATCACAAAACCAAATATTGGCATTAACAAAAATAAATAACTATTCGACGAATAAACGAATCGGCACTATTATATTTGCCATTTTGTTTTAGATAGAAAATTTTCAACTTTGTAAATTAACGTCATTAAAGTTAAAAGAATGTCTGATTCAGAAACATTGAAAATTTCAAAGCATTTACATAATCTAGTCTTCTGAATCATGAAAACCAAATTCATGTGATTCCATAAATTTCTACTTACAGTTACGGAGTTCCAAAACCGGATTTCTAGAAAATTGTTATTTTCATCGGATACATAAACCGGCTGGCCCGTATTTCCCATAACGGGGCGCACAGACACCACCAGTCCAACAACATCAATTTCCTTGAAAATAGGCGAAAAGTCGGGAGTTATTACGTCACTTATAGCATGACAAATTCTATTGGCTTTCCGGAATATATTAGTTGACATATCCATGGTTCGGAATTGCGTTCGTATTGTCGTATTAAGCTGTATTATTTCTCGTTGCAATTTTGAATTAGTAGTAAGATTACTAATTTCATACACTTCACCCTCTTTAAGAGACGATAAGAGGGTTTCCGGGGGTCTCCAAAGTGATATGAACGCACAATTCTTACAATCCGTGATATCTCCTTTCGATGAAGTATCAAGCACCAACATCTTCAGATGACACAAACGTTTCATTACAAAAAAGGGATATTAATGTCATCAAATATGGCTGAGTAATAGTAATAGCCACAATAGTGTAATGTAAAATAATTATTTACCTTAACTACTTGTGTAGGCTGAGCAGCCATTAGTTTTTTTCTCTGTGCTTCAAATTGAGACTGGATGGCACTTCGTATGGAATCTTCTCTAACGAGTTTTGCTTCATGAACCCCATTTAATATGGCCGGGGATAGCATAGACTACAAAATTAAATAATCCAACAATATTAGGCAACAAAACCACATGAAAGAGTTAACTCTATGAAATTGTTCGAAATCATAATATATGCTACAGGTTGTATGCAGTCATTTTTTAATCACCAGAAATAACTACGGAAAGTAAAAATGTGGCAATCCTTATATTGTAATAATCTTTATTGTACATGGATTTCATTATACTATTAAACTGTTGTAGAATCTAAAAAATAAGATATTTAAGGCCGCCTATAAGAATATTCGAATATTGGAGACAAAATCTTTCTCTGATGTTTAATTGACATTGCTTTCCTGATTGTTTGAAGTTTTAAAGCAGTCTAGTATCGAATGGGAATTTATGTACTTACAATAAAAAGAATTACTATCTGTATTTGCCTAGACATTTCCGACAATGGCAAAATTCTTCACTTTGCAAAAACATAAATAAGTATAAAACTTTAGTTTTCATTTATTATACACAAATGCTAACATGTAAACTCACTTTATATTATTTTTAGATAAATTACTAACCTCTATGCTCATTGCGTCATCAGAACCTTCCATTAAATCCAAAATAGAATCTGGTGACATTTTATTCAACGCGCTTTTGTTCAGGGATGACAGTCGATATTTTTTGGGACCACTTTTATTTGAATGCTGATTTCTAATGTCCTTCTCTATTTCAGCAAGAATCTTTTCAACGTCATTTTCTGTATCTTGTTTCTTTTGGTGACTCTCGAATTGTCTTTGGGACAGAACCACTGAAAAATAAAATAAAAATAAAATGTGTCCACTCATAATCATTACAAAACAAAAAATGATAATAATACTAATTCTCAGGAGAGAATAGTTTCATCTACTTACACCTTTATAACTTATAACTGATATACGTACTACTGCTCATTAATACGATATTCATATTTCAGATAATGGACACAGAATTGATTAGGAAATCTCCCGTTTAATGTACAATTTAGGCAGAATCAGTTTTTCTAAATGAGATGATTACCTGTTTTTCCATCTGGATTTTTATGTATATATACTGGAGGGTAGATGCGAGCCAAGTAAACATTGATAAGAGCCACTGTTTTTTGATCATACGTTATAGAACTAATTTTATTCGGCCCAGTTTCGAGAGAGCCCTTCGAAACTTGGCTTTCAGTTTTCAGATGCTCTTCTTGGTTACTCTGACATAGTTGACCATTCGCTTCATCCGCCAGCAGAGCATGGAGGCAGTCATCAATGTCTTTTTTAATTTCATCGTCTTTAACGTCTTTTGCTACCGAACTTCTAGAATCACCCAACTTATCACATCCAAAAATATTTTCCAACCCATTGACTTCTTCCTTCCCTGATTCTTCAATATCCACTTCCATAGCTTCATGAGATGGAATAATATTGCTTCCACTTGTAACTGAGTATAAACTGGTAGAACATTTTTGTAATTCTTCGCCATTTCTTGACTTACTTAAATTTTGACCTTTAAGTGTTTCCATTGACTCAGAGATATCTTTTCCACTTTCAGCAGCAAATTCTGACACTCCATTTTGTTTTTGTTCCATAAAATCTTTATCGGTGACCTCTGTATGTTCCCATAAATTTTGGGCTTTTTTAAGTGATTCCTTTGACACTAAGATATTTTTTCCACTTGCAGTAGCAAATCCAGGCGGAGTACTTGGCTTTTTTTCCATAAAATCCTTATCGGTGACTTCTATATTTTCCCATACATTTTGAGCTTTTATAAGTGATTCCTTTGACACTAAAATATTTTTTCCACTCGCAGTAGCAAATCCAGGCGGAGTACTTGGCTGTTTTTCAATAAAATCCTTATCTGTGACCTCTATATTTTCCCATACATTTTGAGCTTTTATAAGTGATTCTGTTGAAACAGAGATATTTTTTCCACTTGCAGTACTAAATCCAGGCGCAGCACTTGGTTTTTGTTCGATAAAATCCGTATCTGTAACTTCTTTATTTTTCCATAAACTTTGAAATTTTTTAATTGAATCCGTTGACATTGGGATATTTTTCCCACCAGCAGTAGCCGGCATTGGATTTTCTTCAATAAGATCACTTTCTTTGACCTCTATGTTTTCCCATAAATTTTGAGCTTTTTTAAGTGATTCCTTTGAGACGGAGATATTTCTCCCTCCTGCAGTAGCAAATCCCGGCATTGGATTTGGCTTTTCTTCAATAAAATTATTTTCTTCGACTTCTGTAGTTTTCCATAAATGTTGAGCCTTTTTAATTGATTCCGTTGAAACAGTGATATTTTTTCCACTTGCAGTAGCAAATCCTTTGGACGGAATTTGTGGTGTTATTGGCCAGTCATTACTCTCTTCCTCCTCATTTTTCGTAACTTGAGGCTTTTCTTTGGCTTCGGGAGGTACAGGAAAATCTTTATCGGTTGCAGAATTAAATCCGATATTCGGAGTGTGCACACTAACACCTTGGACTGTCTCGGTTTCTTTCCAAATTCTTTTACCTTTCTCTATGGCTTCAGTAGACACGGAAATAGTTTTCCCACTTGCGGTAGAAAAGCCGGGCTTTGGAATGGATTTAGATGTATCGGGATTCTGATTTGTTTGAACATGATCATCATTTTCTGTAGTAAAGTAAGAAGTACTAATCCCAGCCAAAAAGCGGTCTTCTTCGACTTCTTCCTTTTTCCGTAACTTATTCACTCTTTTTTGTCTCAGCCTATTTCGAGCTTTCGTCTTTGGCGTAGCCACTGTTGTGATTCTGTTAAAAGCCCTTCTGTTTAGTTCATCTAAGAGTGGGTCTGTGTCTGAACTGGCAGTTGACAATCCATCATCATCGGAAGAAAATGAATACCCTACGACTGGACTTTTAGATGAACCTTCACTGTCTTCGTCTTCCTGAGCTACAGCTTCGGCGACTTGGCACACTTCTTCCAGAGTTTTAGGAGATAGTTTTTCAAAATACGCTTGAGTAAATTCGGACATTTTGGGTTCCGGGTTTCCCACAGGTTTATTTAATACTTTCGGAGGAGTCATGTAATCATCTTCCCAGTCCATATTCTCCATCTGCTAATCATAATTTATCAATATTTAACCTTTCTGTACTACATAATATGACACTAGTATGCTGAATTATTTAAAATCGCAAATCCCAATGCATACCAAACAGTTTACAACGTTCAATGTAATTGAAATATGAAATAAATCTAATGTAAAGCTTAATAACATGAAATCTATTTACGAAAGTCAACTCCCTCAACCATCATTTTACGATGTTAATCCAAAAATCAAAATCTGGACGTATAATAATATCAAAAATATAATTTTACTTATTCAGAAGCAAGGAAAGTAAAAAAGTAACTAGCCCATTCGTAAGTTGTTAGTCATTAGTGTGATAGTGATGACTAATGATACTTTACCTTCAACGGAGGGTAGTCTAGCTTGTCTTGCACAATGTAAAAAGTTAAAATCGCATCAAAGGCTGAAGATTAACCATTGAAGGCCGTCTGAAGTTTAAAGTATAGTAACTACAAATAAATAAAAAATTATAAGCATTGATTAATACATGTTTCCATTATTAGAAAATAAATCAGCTGGACTACAAGACTAAACCCATTTTCGGATTTCTACTTGAAAATTGAAATTCTTATTGATGAAATGAATGTTGATAGGCGCATGTGTTTTCCTACTACATCTCGGCCCGGCACAAATAACTCGCCTAATTGTCGATCAATCTAGACGTAATTAGTCTCAAAATTTAGATTGACTATCCTGGAGGGTCACAAGGCCAACTTACTACGAACCGTAAAGGTCACAAATTATAAAAAAAAAATTATATTTTCGGCGGGATTAGGATTTTTTTAAAAAATAACTAAGTATTTTTAGACAAAACCGAGTTTTGTGATCCTCCAGAACCCTGACAGAATATCTGATAAAAATATAATTTTCCAAATTGAGTTCTTGGGTTATCTTTGCTTTCCTAAAAAATACTCAACTAATTAAGATTGGTAAATTGGTAGTGTTAATACCAAGTAGATTTTGTGAGTACTGCAACCAAACCAGACCTTAAGATTGGAGATCATAAAAATATTCCGCGGTTGACAATGTTTAATATTAATATTATAGTGGTAATAAATGTGGGTAAACGGTAAAGTAATAATAATAATGTGTAATCCGATGAACATTCAGTATTCGCTCCGGTTTTCGGAGGCAAAGTGCATGTCGCATCGGTTAGGTAGACTACATTTCAGAGATCAGCAATTCCATGCAACCGAGATAGTCAGCAACGAAAAAGCAACCATCGTCCTCAAATCTAATACTGTAGAGAAATTCAAAACGACGAAAAAATAATGCGGGCTTTAACCGAGGTCACTCACTGTCATAGAAGATAAACGAAGTTTCAAATCGTTAATGATTGATGAACTCGAATGTAATTATTTCCGATGACAAATGAATACATAACTGTGTACACGGGATACGGATGAACTAAACTTCAAGCAATTGTTTGTAAATTAAACATCTATAATTTCAAAAATTATTTTTAAAACATGCCCTATAGAGGTAAATTAATGGGAGAACCCCAAAATGTCCAACACCTTTTTTCCAACACCAGAATTATATATGGTTAGGTTATGTTAAGTTAGGTTAGGTTTGATTAGAATAGGTTATAGTGTTGGCAAAAAGGTGTTGGCAATTTGGGGGTAAACCAAATTAATATGCATTAGTAAAAATACGTCTTAAATTCAAACAAAACCAACAAAAAATGTGATTTACTTTTATTGATAACCGTATTTAGTAATTAATTAATCCTGTGATATTATATAACTGTAAATCTATGTTCATAAATTCATTCGAATATATTATAGAACTCACTGCATACACCGTTTAATATGTAAATGTTGTGTTAATTAGTAAGAACCATTAGTACAAATTACTATATCTAACTATTTTTAATGCTATATTTTTAATAATGTAGGTACTTTCTACTCAAAAACACAAATTCATAAAGCGAGTAGTAATTAATACGTTGTTGTTGCAAATTACAATATCCAGTCAATTATTTATAATAATACAGAAACTCTTCCCAAACACAAATACATGAAGATAGATCAATAAGATAATAGAAAAGGTAGACATTAAGTATAAATTCATACAATTACTCACCGTATCCTCAAGTTGATAAGCAAGTTTAGTTAGTAAAGTCGAAATATTCTTCTTCGGTTTCTTGGGAGGTGGATGCATGAATTCGGTGTTGGAGAAATCTACACAGAACCCAGATCAACAAGATCAGAGAGTCCATTTATCAAATTGCTATCAGCGTTTTCTTCTTTCATTGCAGTAGCTTTTCTCATATGCTTCCTAAAGAGCCTGG
>JABASH010005169.1:0-12547 GCA_019776445.1 Tomocerus maximus | reverse complement strand
GTAATTATATGTATTATATTATACACCTTAAGAACTTAAATACACCATTTTCCAAATTGGCTGTGGATCCAAATTGATCAAATTGGATCCACAATGAAAAAAATTGAAATTTTGAAAAGAAAACACCGGGACGGGCTAACCTTTCTACGCAAATACAGGGTTGTAGCTATGACTCCAGCAGTTTTGGTATAACTCATTAGAGATCACACTACTGTTTTAACTTTCTATCCAATCTTACAAACCAACCTATCCATGTGTATTACAGAATTATTTCCTTAATCCAACAGATATACGAAATGGAATCTTATCTTAGGTAATTTAAATAACAACTTATGTTAGCAATAACTACGTAATTGATTTCATATGTTAAATGCAAAAAACTATCACGCTTGTT
This sequence comes from Tomocerus maximus, assembly GCA_019776445.1. Taxonomy (NCBI): domain Eukaryota; kingdom Metazoa; phylum Arthropoda; class Collembola; order Entomobryomorpha; family Tomoceridae; genus Tomocerus; species Tomocerus maximus. Next base: position 12,153 of record JABASH010005169.1, on the reverse strand, counting down.
TCAACAGAACATAATAAGCACTTTGTAGTAACCATGAAATGTAAGTCGGAATAAAAAGTATTGAAAAATATGATTTTTAATGTATTATTATAGAAGTGGAACGACGAAGATAGGTCATAGGCACACTCACGTGTATTTAGGTATATGGCACAGTGAATATGAACCAAGTTGGTAAATAATAACAGAATAGTGGGAAAGTAGTTTATGTATATTTACCCAAGAGTTTGAGTTGGTGATAGGAGTTATTACTCTAATGCCCCATAGACATTGATCCATTGCAAGATTACCAAAATTGAACATGGAATGGATGTTTTTTGTTCTTATTATTAGAAAAGACTTGGTCTGGGTAGTGCACTTGTACATACATACATGTTGGTAAATAGGTACGAATTTTGAGAAATGGTGTTGGTTGGTGTGTGTTTCAATCTACTTAAATAAGTTTGTTTCCGGGTGAGTTGATTACACTCACTAAACAGCTCTAATGATTTCTCTGTCTGTTTCCGCATCCATAAGAGACAGACACGAAAAGTCTATGTAAACAAATTCGGACATCGCACCGATACAGAAAGATTGATCGACTTTTTCTGCATTATCTGCATATAAATGACTAGCAACACAGCCAAAACTGGAAGAGTGCTCTGTTGAAGGCACATTTTCAATTTGCAAATCTTTCACTCTATGTTGAACTATGCATATCTCAAGGATGCATAAGCCTCTCATACTTTATGCAGATCATATATAACTGCAGTAGCTTCCGTAAAGATGATGAATACGTTTGTAAAAGTAGATTATGCATTTTCACTACAGAATTGTGTATGCGTATACCTGAAATGTAGTAGAGACGAGTTAAAAATGTGTATTTTTATGCACTCAGTATCCCATAAAGTGTACACTTAAATGGATTACATAGATAATATGCAAAATAAAGACAGCAGCTGTCAACATTTCTAGGTTCAAAGATTCTCAGTGACAATGAGAGACTCATGAGAGAGGTGTTCGTCTGAAAATTGTAGTTTGTTGCGTTGTGACAGCTGTTGGTGTGTTAAAGTATTAATGACAAGGAAAATGACTGTCTTTCATATTCTTTGGCATGTGAGTGTTGCATTTTTTGTACTTAAATGTAGATACTTCTCAACGGAAGGATGAAAAGACACTATAATGAGAACAGTGAGTGAAACTAAATAGGAAAGACAAACAGTCTGAAACTCTACGTTGACTTGGATGGCATAAAAGTAAGTGACTAGCGTGACAGTTTTCATCCCAAGTGCAAGTATTGAATATCCGGGTGAATGACTTTTCAATAGTTTTCGGTTCACACTACGACGGAAGAAACACCTAAATAACCTCTTGGGTATTTCTACTTAATAACCATTCCTTATTCAACCTCACTACCACCATAGAAAATCAAAGGAACACAATCTTCATGGAAAAGCAAAACAGTATTCAGCAATATTAATTTTTCCGAATTTTCCTATGTGTATACGGGTAGTTGTTGCTTAGCTTTCTAAGATCAGAAGAAATATCATTTCCTAGGAATATTTGAAGAAAAGTTTGACAAATGCAATATATTGTATTACTTAGCGCTAAAAAGTCTATTTGCCAATGCATGTAGGTTGATACATGCAATATATTGTATTACCCAGTAGCACTAAAAAGTCTATTTGCCAATGTAGGTCACAGTTTTGTGTAACAAATAGTTACTAACAAATTCTCAGAATATTTTTGCCATATCAAGATTATATTACAAAACAGTCGGAAGTTTGTATTGCCGACAAAACTAATTCCGGTCATGTAAAGCTTGTCATCGTACAGCAGGAAAAAGTTTCCTAGCTGTCATCTCTTTTATCAGAAATCAGTTGCATATTCATGGAATGACAATATTGACTTTTATGACTGCATTGCATCCTTTTATGCACGTCATATGTAACATAGTAAAATATTTGCAAATTCATTCCAAATGCAATTTAAATGTGTACCAACATTGGGGTATTGGGAAACAATAAAATTCCAAAACCTTGTACCATAAATGTCTGTTGAAATCTTTTGATCCACCATATATTGACAGGGATGTATGGGATTGTGTGCGGAGAAACTGTTTAGTAGGCAATGTATTTTCCCAATCTGTAGCTCATGCCATTTCCCACAACCTCAGTCAAGCTAAATATGTCGTAATTCGTTGAGAGCTTTATGAGTGTGTTTAGAATGCATCTAGTTCGAGTGTTCCAAGTTCCAATCAAGGAAATTGTTGTTGGGGAGTATGTATTTGTGGTAATGACAAAACATGCCAAATGAACATAGTCGTGGTTGGATGGATATTAGACAGTTTATGTTATGGTAGAAAGGCATAAAGTTAACCACCGGGAGATTTGCAGAGACACAGCGTGTAAAGTGATGGAACAAGCGAAGAACATGATTGCCCTACTAACCTACAAGTGTTACTCACTTTTATCCACTCTTATCAGGACGGAGGCTACACCAAGTCATATAATGTATGTGTGTGTCTACAATTTAGTAAACATGTGCATGTATGTCTACACGATACAAATGTGTATACATAATAATATTAAAGTACGCCTCGCCATTCTGTGATACGATTAACCCGATTTTCTCATTGCACCCGGCTAAGCTTTAACTTTACCACGTCAAAATTCTCTCTTGCCAAAACACACAGACACAATAGAAATCTTCTTGCAATCATATTTTCCTTTTCCTATACTACTTAGTACCTACAGATACTTCTTCCACTTTACTGCAAAATATTATGTAGTACCTACAACAACATTATAGCCAAATTAAATAAAGTCCAGCAAAGCCATGCCAAAATTAGTAACTGACAGTTCATAGTCAACTTGCTAACTGTGTGCCCATAAGAAAAAAGAAGAGGATCCAAGGTTTTAGGACACAGTCAAAAAAGCAAAGTTAACTTATCCGCAGAAGATTGGCCAGATAATACAATAATACACACGTCCCATAAACATCCAAGGGAAAGTCCGTAATTCATCCTCTCAAAACCTTGCCTGCCACAACCTAACTTTCTTTCTTGCTTTTTCCACCTTACTTCACAGTTGGGTCACACCATTAGCCATACGTCATTCTCACTCAAATGGTTACAATGCTAGGCCAATAACACTAAATAGTAAGCACACTGGTATTCTAACTTCAGTCTTATTTGTGCAGGTAAACAATTTGATTGTACCATTCCATTTTTATTCCATCTGTAAAGTTTATTTTTGGTTTCACACATAATTTTACTATAAACTGTGTACAGTGTAGGTAGATATGTATAAATATTGGTATATGTACTATGAAAAATGCTAATATAATTCCTAACAGGTAGAGAGTGTAATTACACTAAAGATAAAACTGTAATCTTAGTACGATGTCCACATGTAAGGAAGATATAGCATTTTCCCTTTCTTTGTTCAAAATAGCAATTTTATTAAAATGACAATGTTATTATTGTATAGTTTATTCAACAGACCAATTACGCTATACAGATGTTGGAAAGCTTTGTGAAGATCAAAAGTTGAGAAGGAAATAAAAACCACTTTTTAAAGCGGAATTCAAAGATTGAATTTCGTAGAATGGGAATGTAATCCATAACCTGTGCATGATGTGGATCTATATCTGAATTTGATTATTACTTTCAATTTAAGTATTGCCTAATTATGGTCCAAGTGTTGTACAATTAATTAAAGTTTATTGGTACAATACACCGTAATATGCAGATTATTCTTTATTATCACCTTTTCTTGTGTTATGCCTAATGCCCGGTGTTGAGTGCTGTCCCTTTCGAATTGGATATTTATTTGAAATAAGATAAAATGTTGTAGGAAAATGGTATTACGTTAATAAGGAGCTGGGTACATAGAAGAGAACTCGGGGAGTTTACTGGGAATGTGGGAATTCCTGGAGTTGTGTCCGCTGCTGCTGCAAAAAAATCGCCAAATGGAGCAGGTACTCCAGGTACTAATGCAATAGGAATGTAATAATAGCGTTGTAGGAAATTCTTAAAATAGCATTTCTTCAGTGGGAGATCCGAGGTTAGGATGGAGTATTAACCTGCCACAATAATTTGATTGAAAGGTAAAGGTTTAACTACTTCAACAAAAGGATGCACAAGATGTTTATTTACGGCGTAGTAGATGAGTGGGTAAAGATCATCCGATCATTATTTATCGAGTCTCATAATGGGGAAATGAGATGATAAGACTGCGTAGGTAAGCTAAGATGAATTTCTTTGGTGAAGGACTCTTAAGATGTTAATTCGTCATTAAATATGCATAGGTATGATAATCATGATTACAATTTCGAGACAAGGCTCTTCGTTTCTGCGTTTTACAACAATCTCCCAAATACATGCAGCCATGTCATAAACTAACATTTGTTAATGCATCAGCAGTTTATTGGAGTCTGGAGTTGAGGTGGAAATATTTTGCGGTGGAATTTGTATATTAAACTCATTTTGCATAAAATCAATTAAGGACATAATAAGTTGTGTTCATAGAATCATAATTCACTATTTCTGCAGTGTTCATTTGGCACATTTAGTCTGCTTCTGATGTTTTCTTAAGTTTGGGTTGTGAGAAACGTAATTACTGTAGTCGAGATTAAGACAATTAAAAATACTCACAAAAATGCTCCTTTTGAATGAAAACAAGAGTTTATTCTTCAAAGGAATTCAGTGTTGAAGAAATAGTTACTAAATTACCCAGTTAATTTGTTAAGTTACCTTAGTAGACAAGATCTGTATTTTGGTTTGAAGAGTATTGATTGTATGATTGTATAAATACCTACTGTTAAAATATTCCCAGAGAATCCTAACGAAAAGTAGACAAAACTTTCTGGAATTGATTTCATTTGTTTGCTTTAGTTGTTCTGCTTTGTTTCTTTGTCTGAAGTAGAATCCACATTTGCACTTCTATTAATTACTTCCTTTGGCAGATTGAATAGTCCAGTTGGGAATATTGGAATTGAGAGAGTATGTATAGCCCTAACTTTCTGATCAAATAGAGACGATTGAGTTATAAATCCGGATCAGGCTAGATTTTCTGCGTTGAAATTTAGAAGATTGACTTTTCTGGATCCAGCTAGTCTTTGATAGGTGAGTCGTGAGTTCGTGAGTCTAGAGGAGAAAGTTCAACGAATTATTATCTCACAAAAAAACTTTTACCTTGGCATAACGCAACAATGTTGAAATTATTAACAATGGTTTATTTGGTAATGGAATGAAAGGGAAAACCCACTAAAATTACAAATTCACAGCACAATTTCTAAGGAAGTGATGAAGTCATTTTAAGAAGTCTAGAGTTCCTATAGACTACGATTCTATTTCATTTTGAATTGGAATGTCAAAAATGTTATCTTCTAAAAGAATAATGCTTGCTGAAACCTTCCAACACAATGCAATTTCAATAATAGTCAATAGATATTTATAACCAGATTGCAATATTAGGAGTACAAGGTATAAAAATGTTCCGATGTGCCAAGATGTGCACTATTTTGGCAGAGAAGATCAACGACTTATCAATTCACAGTGTGGGGAATGTGTTTTCGTTTCCATCCCAAGTGTGCCATTATCCTTTTCTAGCACATAGTGTTACATCTTTTATCTCCCATCATTTATTTATCACATCTATTTTACAGGATCTATAATGCAAATTTTTATTGCAAGCCGACGCTATAAATTATATTAACTCATCATACTTTTTCCTCTGCTGCAAGTGCCGGCGACACTTATGTGTAACTGGCGTAGGTAACTTATCAATATAGTAGTCTTGTAATATTTATAATGTAAATAAGTCGTAGACATAAGAAAGCCAATGCAAATGTTAAGTACTGTTAGGTAGTTGAGTGCATTAAGTAAAGTATGTATAAGTTGGGAAAAGTGAGGGTGGGTCAGCAGACTCCAGACACAAAATTTAGAAATCAGGACATAGAGCATACACCCAACTTTTATGTTCCCAGTCTGTCTGGCTCGAGGCGCCTTTAAAATAGAAAACTGCACTAAGATTTGCAATGTTTAATCAGCGAGTTTTCCCTATCTGTTATTTATAGCTGATTTAAAGATTAAAATTATGACTACGGTATACCTAGTATGCAATCTCGGTCCAATCCAGTTGGGGCACATTGACATAGGTAAGTAATAATATTAAGATATTTTAGCTGAAGCAGGTCTGTGAATATCCTAACCATTTATAAATTAGAATTTGCATATTAAATGAATTTTAATGGATCTCAGTCTGATTTTATTTTTAACTCGATGAAGGTTATTAGGTCGTCGGCCTCAGTAGGTCATTGAAAATCATACTTTTAATCATTTTGCAAATTAGAATTTGCATATCTCATGACTTTTAATGGCATTAGTCAACACAAAGTTACATAATGCTTATAATCTACATTGTGGTGGAGGTTGTATTTCTGAAAATGATTTTAATCATCTTAAGTAAATTTTAACCTTGAACCTAATCGCAAAGAGAGGTTTTCTGAAATTCAATTAAGAATTAATTGAAAAAGGGAAACGATCTAACCCAGCGAAACATGGACATTCTAAATTATTTAAATTCGACAAAATCAGTATTTGAGAGCAAGTAGCAATTACTAAATTCTAAATACAAAGTCGCTGTGGCAAGTAGGACGGGAATACGTTTGATGTTACCATTGACGGAAGGGAAAACAATTCACAACTTTTGTATAAGAGTAGAAAACCAATCTGAGCAGATATACTATCTATGAACGGATGTGAACTTTCAAGATTTGATTATTAAATCTGCCTGCTTGATATTTGGCATTTTCATCCGTGAAGGATGATCAAGTTATTACTAAAGACACTCCTATATACTATACTTACCTTATTACAGTATTCAACTTATTACAATTTAAATAAAGCAATACCGAGTAGACTAAATTATGACAGACAGTATATTTAAAGTACGTATAGGCAAATATTTGCATGTTGTACAAGGAACGTGGGAAGATTTTAAGGAGTTTTCCAAGTTACCGATTTCTTCATGCTTCCTAAACTGTATTTTTAAGTCTGCATACTTAACTTACACTTCCTGGCGAAAGGGGCAGTCTAAATGACTGAAAGGAAGACTTTTTCATCCTATACTACAAAACCCTACAATTTTATACTTTAAGAGGTCTCAACTAAACCTGTGAAATTGAATTACAGGAAAATCTGATCCTTTAGAACTTCTAGTTCAGAACCAAAATTAATCTAACATTTAACTACAAACAAAAGCAAACAGATCTATTTCTAAAAACACGTGCAGCATGTCGTGACACGGAATTCCCTTTCCGCATGCACTCCTACGACTCCTACTACGTATCAAATACTTACCTGTACTCAAATTTAAATGGATACATTATACATTATGTATATATTTTACTACTTTCCTCTCATATCATGTTGTCTTTTATTTGCATGTTACTTTACCTGTTTTGACTCACTAACATTATATGTATTATGTGCAATGCTGCATTATGATGAAGTTGATGTAAGTGATGTGATGGACGGAATTGACATTATGAAACACAATATACTTCATAAAAGCTACAATACCCGTTGCGTAGTTTTCGTAAAATGTAAATTCCTTTATGCGGACATGATCCTGTAGACAAAAGAATTTAATTTACTTTAAAGAGAATGCGGTTCTTCCACGATAGGAAATAAGCCTTGTCGTCGTCGCAAAAGTAATTAATATTCGTTAACAGACTACGCAGTTATGAAGTACATTTGTCTCTGCTATAAAGTAGGAAAAAAGTGTTCAGGTGCCTTATCTAACTTTTGATCTGACACATGTAAAGTAGTTCAAAACATGTGAACATGTGACTGTAAGCCTCTACCTTTTCATTTCACTGGGGATGAGACACGAGCTGGTAGGAAATTGCTATTTACATTACTGTGTGAATCTAGCCATAAGCTTTACTGCCCAAACAACCAGTACCTAGCTACAAATATAACACTATTTCTAGATCTCCACTCCATAATTACATGCTTCATGCCAAATAATATTACTTAGAAATTGCTTTAAACTTAGTGCAAATCAAGTAAAAGCCTCAAATCTTGGAATCCCAACAGATTTAAGATTCCCAATAAGATTATTTGTGACTAGAAACCTAAGGAGGTGTGAATAATTCCGATGTATTTAATTTGGGATTGCATCTGAGAAATAATTTGTTCGGGCTCCGCTGGATTAAGATTTGTGTAAAGTAAACTTTCTTAATGCTATTATCAATGCTACCTATAGTCATAGTACGCATTCTATACTAGTCCTTTCTGTGTAAGTATTACCACGTATAACCTAATCAGGCAAAACAAAATGCAAACCTCTGCATGTAACACGACATTTCATATTCACCACAGCACGTGTTGGACCATGTCAATAAGTGAAAGACTGTACACTTACCTTTGCCTCCCAAGGAACCTTTCAGGTGTAATGATGTTTCATGTGTCTGCCAAAATCTTTTGTATGTTAATATATCTATGCATATATTTAAGTATGCTTGCAAAGAAGATGAGTATATTATATCAAAGATACTATAATCTTTTTGTGGTAGTAATGGGAAAGTAAACAACTGAAATTGAATGTTGACATTTGGATGCCTACGTAAACATTTATTGTTCTATCTGTAGGACACACAGACAACAAACAGAAAGATGTTCCTCAGAAGGATATGAAGCCATCATGAAACACTTATCCGTTGTTAATTACAAAAGCCTATGTCAATCGCAAATCATCAACCAGAAAGTGTAATAACCCCTAATCCTTCTGGACGTTGAACTTCAAATATAAATGAAGTGGAAAGATTACACACAATTACTATTTTAGATTTGAGAATTTAATGAACCCTCAATACTTACTACTGAATTTACTATTACTAATTTGATCATGCGGAACTTGGATGATTTCTCTGTGGTGTAGACATTTTTGATACACGCAGAGATGATGCTGAGAAATTCAAAGAGTCACATCTCTTTGAAGTACATATGCATGATGCATGATTGGAGACAAAAGGTTGGTTAGTTGGTTGCACAACGAATATCGTCTTTCCCTTAGTAGAGTTCAATATTACCCTTGTATCCTTTATACATTGCCATTACGGTCAAATTTGGGATATTTTTACAAGAAAATCACGTGAAAATGTAGTGATGGGTGGGTGCCAAGGTGGGTGCTGTAGTCTTGTCTCAGCAAATCTGTCTAATGTGTGTTTAGTAACCAAATATTCTGACTTCAAGTTCAGATTAATAAATGCATTGGATTCTCTTTCACCACTTTCCCAGAGAAAGTCAACTACGCAATAATCTATCTGGAACTTGTATCAAATTATAATGCACTTAAGTGGTAATAAATAACCATCTTCACACTTCATCTAGCTGTTCATCTATCTGTATGATAGACTTTTATTTGTGTAATTTATTACAATATATATAGTTATATATATAGTTATCTTATAGTAAGCCTTTTCCTAACCATTACCATGAAACGAAAATACGAGTTAATCGAAATGACATTATTAATGTTTCCCTTAAGTACTCTAACACTATGCAAAAGCCTCGAAGTTGTTTTATGCGCAAACGTGGAGTTTTAATAGGTTTAAATTACATCCCAAAGATTTAGAGTAGATAAAATGTTAACGAAGTCCAAGTCATGCTTTCTACTGTTACAAAGTTACAAAAATCATTCGAAACGTTATGTTAAGCTATTCAGCGTGGATAGTCATTGGAATGACAAATTACAATGAAGTACATACATATGGCTATTATAATCACAGTAACTATATAACACCATTGCGGACCTTGCTAAGAAAAACTTTGTTTTAAGGTTTTATTTGCACAAATCTTAATATAATACAGGGAAGAAATCCTTAATGGCCAATGCGATAGGACATGCTAGTAGACACAGGCAGGAAAAAGTGCTGCTGAGTAAACTCATTTCCCGATTAGTCTGGGCTTAAACTCAAGAATACCAACTTTTTCTGGATTTTAATGTCCTGCTTTGTCCGTAATAATAGCAATACTAATACTCCCATGAGACACCATTAAGCTAAATTAGAGAGTAAAGACTTATCTCAACTTGACATTCCCCTCCCAACTGTTGTAGTAATTTACCAGTCAGACTAGGATAGTTGTAGAAAAAAGCCAAATCCGGTCGGTAATACGACTAATGTGGGATTATTTGCTACTTATATCTGGTTTCACCTTCCTTCTGTCAAACAGCAAACTTGCAAGTAAGATAACGATGGGAAAATCTGAGAAAGTGTAAATATACATAGTAGGTGTGGACGCGTGGACTAAGTGGCGAGTCTGATGTTTAATATCCGGTAATTCCATCGAATTTGACGGAGAAATGACCAAGAATGAAGACGAAAATTGAGACGGTTGTCATTTTGTTGTAATCAATTTGAAGAGCTTGCTATTGTCATGTTCACAGAACTTTCTGAAATAAATCCAAGAATGATGTAATGTAACGCTTCGAGTCTATTAAGGTCTAAACTGCCATTTTACCTTTGACACAAGTTGCCTTCTTGAAATGAACAAAAAGGGAAACAAAAGACAATGACAGTAATTCCATTAAATGACGTGTCCGGCATATTCGTCTTAACATAACGCTGCGTTATCAAGGTGCTTATTCATTTTATTCTTCAATAAACTTTCATGAATCACGAAAGAGTGGGCATTCTACTTAAAAGCATTTCCTGGCTTGCGGATACTTCGTGAGGTTTTCTTTCTGATGTATTGAGTGTACGCATGAATTATGAAACTGATTAACTAATTAAAGAAGTAAACAGTACATATCAAAAATATTTTTACCTGATACTATGTCAATGAACCTACTTAAGTAATGATATTGTTAAATTGCAGCTTTAAATATCAATTAAAATGTCAATTTTTGCCCATGTTTGCGCATTTTACTCAAAAATACCGAAATCTCACCATTTCCTTCAAAAAGTATGCTAACGATTGCGTTTTTGTCTTGGGTAAATTCATTACAGAAAATTATTCCTGAAGTTAAACCAAGAATTGTAACATGTCAATGCATGAATTTGACGGAAATGGAAGGTATGGATATACATTCCTGCATGGTTAATGGTTGATCTCGCAAATCATTATTAATCCATATTAGGTCGATTGAAATGTGTAGTTAGCAATAAAGCAAGCAATAATAGAAGTGCCAAAAGCTTTTGAAATGATTTATGGAACAGTTTGGTGACCACGACCATTTCTTTTGTGGCATTCGTTTCATTTGCATTCATTTGCAACTCTATTTACATACGGGCTTTATGTAATAAATATATACTTCTGATACGTCTATAGAGCATTGCTTTCCGTTTTCCAGGACGGTTTTAGAAGTGTCGGATAATTACAATTCGCTTGGTGTTAAGGCATTCCTGCAAGTTACCTTATGATAACACGACACGACAGAATTGCAGAACCATGATATCACATTCTTTGATCTCATGTTTTCTGAAAAGAATTACAATGCAGATAATATTTACATTACATCACACGACTATATATATTTTATGTAAGTTGACACCATTTCTGGATTGTTATTAGCAATGTTTACAAGAGTATAAGCATTAAATAACAGTTTTCTAAAGAGCTAATCTTTAGAATAACGGAAGTCTCTATTAGTCCCTGTCCCGTCCCACTCACGACTCCATGAAATCGTAAATTGAAGAGTACTTTTCCACGTCGTAAGAGGAATGACATGCTTTGGGATTCACACAATGTAAAATGTAATTGCGTAATATTTTGTGTTATACTGGGAAAAGCCTGTCCTTAGAATTGCATTTGTTTTTCATTCGGTACAGTAGAGAGGAGCTGTCCCTTCAATTTAACCTTCCATTCAATAGAGTACAGAATAGTTAGTCTTTAGAGATAGATGTATAGACTTCGTTGTACTTATAGTAATTAAGTGACCGTGTCTACTAAACCCGAAGGAAAAAAATCATGTTTTCTATTTACTTGTTACTCCATCGTTCCTGTTTTCAAGCCTTTTTGATTACCGAGACTTGATCCCTTTTGACAGGTCTGGTGGAAAACAAATAGGTACATCGAGGCACCTAATAGTTAGATCTATAGTCATTATTTTTCTTCCTTTTCCATTAGCGGAATTGATAGGCACGAAACAAGAACGTGTCTTC